>WAAD01017532.1:0-24109 GCA_013389945.1 Fregata magnificens
GGAGTAGGAAATATGGCTTGGACTCTGGGGAGGGGAAGGAAAAAAAAAACCAACCCACACAAGTGATTAGGATGTCTGCAGACCAGGACATTAGCGCTAACCCCAGTGATCCAAACACAAAGCAGCAAGCAAATCTTCTGACAGACTGCGGCACTGCTACTGCTGCTGGGGACACTGCCCCTGTGTTGATGGCTTGAGTATGGAGTGGGACACTGCCAATACAACAGCTCCAAACCAGCAGATGCAGTTCCATTAATGACCAGGAAAGCAAGAACACACCTTTCACACTTCTGCTTTCCTTTCTCACGGACCCTGACAAAACTCACACCATGGTCCCCAGGTTTTGGAAGCTAAGCTTCCTCCTGCCCCACACACATACCTCAGAGGCAGCAACTCACCCAACAGGAGATTGTTTTGATATTAGCTACTCACAATTTATGAACAAGGTGGTTT
Organism: Fregata magnificens; assembly: GCA_013389945.1. Classification (NCBI taxonomy): domain Eukaryota; kingdom Metazoa; phylum Chordata; class Aves; order Suliformes; family Fregatidae; genus Fregata; species Fregata magnificens. Next base: position 454 of record WAAD01017532.1, read on the forward strand.
CGGAGATCCTGAGTAATGTCTTCATGCCACTGCTTTCGAATTCCGGTATTGGATGGTTGAGCTGTTGGCATGGCTCCCAAACTGGCAACGTTGGCGCTTTCACTCATCATGGGGCTTCAAAAACAGAGCAAGAATTGAGGGCAAAAGTCTAGCCCAAGCTTAGTCATGTTACAGTCATAGCCTCTTTTAGAATAATGTTAGGACAAAGTGCTAGTTCAGCCATTCCCTAATCAATGGACAAACTCTGCAGAAATAGCTGCACAGACACCAAAACAATGCTGTGAAAGAGTACATGCTGTCCTACCCAAGGATTTGGAAAACTGTAACAAAAGCTACAAAATCCAAAGGGAGAGATAGTCATCAATGGAATTTACCTCACTGTTTATGCAAGAAGTGCCATGAGATTATTAAGCACAAGGATAACTTTTACACCTCAGTGAATAACTTGCCCCTTACTCCCACTGCAGCTCAATAGCAAGTTTGTGGTATGCCACCCTGATCAGTAAACGCACTGGAGCTTCAGATCCACCCAGATACTAAAGCAGATAATGCCTGTAACCTCTGTGGCCTAAAGAAGTCAGTTTGCAAGTAGTGACGAAGTTAAAATGGACACCAAGACCTCTAGAAAGGATAAGAACAAAGACATCACAACTACGAGGCTTCTTTTCCAACTGTCCTTTAGCAGCAAGCAGCAGCTAGTCCGTCCCAATATAAGCATGCAATATCCTTACGTTTACCCCCTTCCATCTCATTTGTTATAGGCAATCATCAGCATTTGCAGCTGAACAAAATCACTGGGGTGCAAAGAATAATTCAACTTACTTTTGAGAATTCATGGTTGAATGTAACATTGAGTCAGGCAGCAGATTAGAGGTTTGAACCCCTACTCCTCCATTCACTCCCATTGGATTTGCACCTAGAAAACAGAAGAATAAGTATTCTTAAATGAACAGCCCATTTACTGTGCAAAATCAGTAATTGCTCAGCAATAACAAGGGTCTAGACTTTCAAGTACTTTGACTTCTGTGAAGGGAGTTTAATTAATCGTTGCTCTCTTTACCCTCTTCATTTTACAAACTTTGAAAAAGTCCAAGGCACAACACTGGTGACCTCCCAGTGAAGCATCACACCACATTACTCTTCTGCACATCTTCCCAAACTTCTCAACAAACAAGCAATTTCAATTTGATGCAAACGTTACGTACCAGAGTCCTTTTCTGTGACTCCCTAACTAAAGATTCAACATTACCAACAACTTCTGTTTTTTTGTTTAGAAGCGGTTTGGGGTTTTTTTGTCATTCAGGGGCTTAGGATATATATTCACAAAGGCTTCAAAGACTTAAAACAGCTACCATCTACATCTGACAAGGGCCCCTCTCACCCACTCCATATTTAAGGATCCTACAACTAACTCCAATGTTTGTACTACGAAGGAAAATTTGACAATCCTTTGCAGGAAAAACCTCTAGTAATTTGTTACGTACCAAAATCTGCTTTTCTGAATCACAGCAGATCACAATCACCATAAAAAATTGCCTGTTTTCTTCACACACTACAGTTAAGACTCAAAGAGTGAGCAAAAATGCAGCATACTTCTGTCTGGAACTTCTGAACAGACCAGTTTTTGAAGTTGTGAGAGCAGCATGAAAGCCATTACCAAGCTCCACATGTATTTAGGACATCTGAATCCTACAGAATCTGTGTTTCAAGCAAAATTAGACACCGCATACAAGAGAAATCCACTGAAATTAAGTATATCAAGTCTAATACATACCTCTACTATCACAACCAAGTGTTTAACAGACTTCTCATAAAGCTGCCTCCAGCCTCCCTTCCCTTAGTCACTTTTTTCTCCTTCCCAGATTCACTTTGCCATCTGACAGCAAGCTGATATAGAAGACGACTGTCAACCGTTGCCTTAACTCTCCTTTTACAACTGCCAAAAACAACCATTTGTTTGATCTACTTAGGACTGCATCTCTTCACATCACAGTCCTCACCAAATCCTGCTGTTTCTCCTAAACTGGCCCTGTTGTCATGTAGGCCATGACCTGATGATTCCTGTCTTACTTGTCATAATTCCCTCCCTAACCACTCTCTACTAATGAAACAACAGTCAAAAGTCTACACTCTCCGTGCTAATCCTTTCTACATTAAGCCTCAGTTCTTCACTCTCCCAGAGCCTTTCAACCCCATCTCATTGCATTTTCTTATCAGTGCTACAAGAAGTGCCCAATAAGAATGCACAGGCCAAACTCTGTGTCTATAAATAAATAAAAAAAACCCCAGAACTATTTTGCTTCAGAAAAATTGATGACACATTCCTTTCAACCTTTCAAGGCCCTCACTATAATATTTCGGGGCTTCTAGAAATTCACCTGTTTTTAAAACACTCTAATGCACAGTAGAAAACTGTATTATTTTAATGTAATTGTTTTAAGACTAAGCTCTCAGGACCTTCCCCCTGCCCTCCTTTTTTAAAAAAAACTCTTTACACACTGGAAGGCAAATCACATGCAACCTGTGAGGACCAGTCATCTCATTAAGAAGACTACTCTACCCAACAGCCTTTTCCTGAGTAACTCAGGAGCAGCATGTCCTTTGGTGCAGAAACAGCACATCAAACTGCAGCCTGCAACCAACTGCTACTTTCCTCTGCAATTTCTCAGGTGCTTCCCCATGGCATTCCTGTGCACTCATTCCATACACAAGCTTCTCATGGGGCGTATAGGCAGGATCACTGCAATCCCATACAAGCTTGTGATAAATCTCTACCAGCTCATCTTTCCTCTTTTCCATTAAAAAAACCCCACCTCTACTTAAGCAACTCGAGGAAAGGGCTGGGGGTGAGAAAGATTCCTGTGATGTAATTTCAAACTATCAAAATTAGATAATTAGTTAAAGGTTACTTCATTTGACACCAGTGATAGCCAGGTTAGAATTAACTGCACTTCAAATTAAAATTCTTCTGTAGTCTTTTGTGATACTGCAAGTGACAAGGAAGTACACTTGAATATAGGCATTCCAATGCATGTATTTCCAATTAAAAACTCCTAAAAAACCCAAAACTTGCATTACAGTACAATTATAAAGCTACAAAACAACATTAAATAAGATGCTTTGGAAAATTGGTTCTTAAAAAAAAAAATCATTTTTCCAAAGAAAACACTTTTCCCAGAGAACTTGTTTTCCAAGAGAAGGCATCTGGGCCCTCTAATGTTCCTGTTTCACTGAGTAGCTTGCTATCTCAAGTCCAAAATATTGCAAAGCCATACCTTTTGCAAATTAAGTAGCAGTATTAAGCTAGCAGGTTAAGAAAATTTGCATTAGATACAGCACAGGAAAGTTGCCTGTAGTCTGTTTTTTAACACTAACCGATAAACTTACTCATAGGATTCATAGGGCGCAGACCCTGGGGTGACTGTCCTTGCTGCTGATTCTTCACTTGAGCCTGGGGCTGTGTCTGCATCTGGTTCCCTTGATAGGTCAGTCCAAGAGCTGCGTAGGCTCTCTCGATGGAGCTGGGGTCTATCTGACTGGTAGTGTTTATGCTGGGCGTTGTCTGCTGCCCCACGCCCACAGAGCCAGTATTTGCAAGTCCTACTGCAGCTCCGCCCAGCAGCGCTGGAAGAGACATACCGAGTTAATAAGGACAGCAGGAGGTAGCCAAAGAGGTCCACAAAAACAAGGAAAGAACATAAAGAGTACACTGGCTGTTCAGAACTAAAACATCCCCTTCTAGGAGCATGCAGAGAAGAGGCCAGGTCTGGAAAGCCTGTCGTGGGACAGGGAGACAAGTTTTGACCCAACCAGCCATTCCAACAACATGCTGTTTTCCCTTTGAGCTGCTGAGAGGAAATCCCACTCTAAGTATTCAGGACACACCTGTTTGCTTCAAACTGAAAACAGAGGCACACCATGTCACAGAGGATAAAGGCAGAAGGGTACATACAGCTCTTCACAGGCATTGTAATGCCTTTTTTTTAAATTTTCTTAAAACAAGAAATATCTCAGCTCACATTAGTCACGAGAAGAGCCCAAAGTAACATTAAGAAAGGGGGAGGTGGGGGTGGAGGGGGAACCAACAAAAAACCAAAACACCATACCACACCACCATACAGGTAACACAATCACAAAAATCTTGCCAAAGATTTTGGCAGGAAGACCAAGGGGACACGAAGAGAAGGGGGAAGAGACATCTGATGCGAACAAAGGATGAAGACAGAACCAAATATCATCAGGGCTGAAACGACACAACCCTCTGTGTGTGTGCCCATGTCTCCAGAACCTAGCCAGCTGGAAGAGGCGGTAGTGAAAAGCCAATCATTTGGTTGAGAGCACTATGACTTGTTCACCCTTACCACTCTCCTGCTAGGAAAATCCAATAAAGTTAGAAAGCTTCCATAAACACTATCAGAGACAAAAAAATACTCTGTGACTCTAAAGCAAGAGGAAAATCATATCACATGTTCCCAGACTCAAGAGCATCACCACTATCACCTGGGTGCAAGAAAGTTTAACTCCCAACATGCATTTTACAGTTTATCCAATACACAAAATTCTCCAGTAGACTTACATTGTTGATTTCTTTTGTCCCCAGCATTTTTGAGAGGCAAACAGACAGGACAGTCATGTCTTGTACAATTCTTCCAGTGTGAGATGATTTGTCGGGAAGACGCGCAATGTGCCACTGAGAAAGGGGAGGGGAATGAAAAACTTTTACAAACTACTGCCAGTATCTCCACATGCTCAACACAAACTGGGTAGGGAGCAACTATTTCTCTCAGGGCACACATCAACACAGGTCAGTAAAGTATTACTTGAAATAGTTCAGCACTAACTAGTCCTGAAAATGTAGCTAGATTTCTTCAAGTACTATTGGCTCAAATAAAGCTTACTTGAAAGCTCTATGTTACACACCCAAGCCTATGCCTCCCTGGCTCGAAGGATAACACCGTGTATGTCAGGCATGAGGCACACTGTACCCAGCAATTGAGATGCCAGCAATTGGCACAAGCCAGATGAGCCTAGGCTACACCAAAAAGGTAGCATACATTTTCCTTGACTACTAGGGTAGACTAAGAGTTCACCAGTGCCAGTAGCAGCTTAATTCCTGGCTAGCTATTGCTTTTAAGGGAGACAGGTAGACTCCTAACTTGCAGATTCCTGCTTTCTGTCTACCCTTATCAGAAGGCAGCATCCAAAAGATCTTAGTGAGTTACAAAGTTAAGCAAAAGCTCTTCACTATCTCTTTGTGCTACCTTGTCCCCTCTAAGTTGCCTAACCTTGGTTTATGATTTCCATTCCTAAGGCAACAGATAGGTTAAAAAAATTCTACTTCCCAAGCCAGCCACTAGTTCTCCATCTCTTTCTAGGAGCCCTTCTTGTCCTGCAGATGTTGACCACATCTATATAACCATTCCTCCACTTACCCTGGCATGATTTGCCAGCCTGACAATGTGTCATGTGGTTCAGGACATTCTTCATGGTTCGGCAATGAGGGAGGTTGCACTGTCGCACCTCCCCGTTGGCCTGTTCTCGCCGCTGACACTTGTGAGCGTGTAAGAGGAGAACTAGTTGCTGCTGAATGAGTTTGCGTTTTTCTGGATCCGCTGTCGGTGCTCCAGATCCCATTCCTTGAGAAGCTGCTGGCCCCATTCCAGCTTGCTGAACTTGGGGAGCCTGCTGCTGGCCCTGGAGAAGGTGGAAAGGAAATTCCCAGAAATAAATCTATTTTTGAGAATAATCCATTTAGCAAGTAAACAACAACAAAAAAAAAATCAAAGAAGAGAAACAATTACTACATTCTGTGATTAAGAGAATAGCCCACATATCTGTAGGTCTGGATGACCATACTAAATATACCCCTTAGCAATAGTCCTGGCAATAATTCTCTTGCCAGCCACAATTTCTTCCCCATATCACTCTCCCGGTCCTAGCTCTTGCCTTATCAAAGGCCAGCAGAACTTTGCACATGCTCACAGGTTAATCTGTGGTGCTAGACCAAGCAGAAAATATGAATAGCACTTAGACCTCAAATCTCCTCATTTTGGAGGCTAGAAAGTTGCATCCACAGTTCTTGCATTAATGGAAGAAAGCATCTTTTAGAGTGAATAGAGTTTTCCCTTTATTTAAGTATAAGGTGCCTCAATTTGACTGTTCCTAGAAAAGGAGAATGAAGGGGAACTTTTGGGAACCTTTTTCTATGAGGAAACTTGCACATAGGCATTCAAAACAAGCATCTCCTAGTCTCTGCTAGAGATGAAGCACAACTTCAGTATAATACACGCCATGGAACTAATGTCAAGTATGACAACATCTAGTACTACTTCTGTACTTCTGTTTATTTCTTCAGACTTCTTTGTATTTCTTCCAGGTGACATTTGAGGACTACTCAGCAGAGAGGCTCAGGGACTCTATGTTGCTCGTATCACTTCAGTTCAACAGCCTTCAGTTTCTAACAGACTCTTCACAGAGGGTTTTAGAGGATGTTTCTAGAGATCTACAGATTTTTAGAGCTCAGCTACCTGCATTGCTAAACCCCAGTTCTCCTGCAGCTCTTCAATACTAGTATTAATCTTTCATTTTACAAGGAGACTTCACCAATTACTCAGTCCCCTCAGGGTTTGTTTGTATATGTTCCAATATGACCATAACTGCCTTGTTTGCAGCCTGTCATTCTAAACGACAACTTAACTGAGAGAGCAACTTTTCATTCCTAGGTTCAGCTGGGTAGCAATTCAACTTCAAAAGAGTTATGCACTCTGCACTGAAAACAAGCTTGATAGGTGGGGTTCTGAACAGCAAGTTTTGGCTGCTTCCTCATTGGTTCATACAACCAACTGGTTTGCTAGACTTCCAACTCACTTAAAAAACGTTAAATAAACCTCACAGGATTGAGCCCTTTTTAATTCAAAGGTACAGAAGTTCCCTGGAAATGGTTTCTCAGCAACAGTTACTAAGATCAAAAGATTGACCCTCCCAGGGGGTGGGGGGATGGAATTTGAAGCAGGGAGAAACACAAGCTATATTCAGAAATGTGAATTTGTTTCCCAAATTAAAAAATGTATGTAGGGGGAAAAAAAGGCAGGACATGTTGCATGTCATAACCCTAACCAATTTAAGCTTCTAAAATAATGAGGCAAACACATTCAGCCACCAGTGTTAAGCTCAAGCTAGGGAACCTAGTGTCAAGGCCTCTCATTTATAAGCTTGGGCCATCCACTTTTCCCACCACTCTTACTTCCCCTTTCCTTATGTCTTGCTGCAATAACGGGGGCGGGGGCGGCGGGAAGAGGGAGGCAACAGGGCTACTACAGCAACAACTGCCAGGGAACCTCCAGCATCAGGACTGTTGTGTGTGTTTATGTCATTCAGAACAGGAATGAACACACAACTGGGCCTTCTAAGTCCTATCATAGGTAATACCTGTTTGAGAGGAGATACTTCTCTCTCCTACAAGCATCAGTGAGTACAAGCAGGAAAACAATCCTCAAGACAAAGCTACACTGCGAAGGAGCCCAATACACTAACCACAAGAGAAGGGATGGGAGAAGAGACCAGAGGTGTCCAAACAGGTAGCAAAGCTCACTACAGTCAAGGAGCTCCATTTAATTTTCTCTGCTAACAGGGTTTGAAGGGCAAAGAGTGGAGGTACAGCTTATCAACAGAGAAAGCACAACTCAGTCCTCTCCTTCATATCAGCCTTTTAAGGAGCTGAAGCAAGTGCATTATGTGTGGATTCAGAGTACGCATTCACACTGGGTCTGACAGCTGCAAAAACTTGTAACATAGCAACACCAGAGCATACTGCTCCACTTTGGTCTACTACAACATTTTCTGGAGGCACCTTTCATTCTACTTACCATGTTAGGCATTCCTGCCCCAGGAACTGGCTTCTTGTCCATTGGAAACTGTGGTAAGCTATTCTGCAGTCCAGCTTTATTCTGCATCTGAGGCCCAAGTCCACTGGCTCCAATCTGCTGCCCGGTATTCTGACTATATGGCTGGCCGTAAGGGCTGGGATTGCTCATCATTCCCATCTAGGAATTAAAATGGTAAGATGTTCAAGTAAGATAGCTTAAGCTCACAATGTAAAAGGCAAGTGAATGTTTCAGAGAAGCAAGAGTGATCACAGCCATGGACCAGCTGCAATGCAATGCTGATCCACATGCTTGCCCTCCTCCCTTATGTGCATGTATTTACCCATCACACAACATTAATTCCTCAGCCAGACAGTTCCTATAAACAGAGTGAGGCCAACTTACCAACCTTTGAGGTCAGTCCAGTCAGAATTGGCCTGATTATTTCTTTATAAAAGATTTTGTTCAACAGATTTCTCATTTCAGCTTTCCCAATCGCAAATTTATACCATGGACCATATAACTCACAAGTCTGGAAGAATTCTTCTGCTCTCTGCATCTGTGCAGACTCCAAATGGAGACAAATACCACCTTCATTCATATCAGCAGGGTTTAGCCCAAAAACCTCCTACCCAACTGTCAGCACTCCCACAGCTCCTCTCCAGACAGCCGTAACAATGCACGTCTGCATTTTCAGTACACAACCGTTTTCAATTTAAGAATATACCACAGGCATAGGTAACACCACACACAGGCACAGTTACTCGTTTGCAGTTAGCAGTACTAGAGGTCAAAGGAGATGGTAGGAAGGAACTCTGCAAACAAAACAAAGCTAGTGAACCATTCATCCATAGGGGAGGTAGATTCGTATTTCACACAAGCTATATGCTCCTTTCTGCAACATGCATCGCCTATTTGCATAGTCAACAATTCTAGCGTACCAGAATATACCATGTGTTGCCTCAGAATGCCCCAGAATCTAAACAACAGTCAAGACTGATCTTGCTAATAAAATTGTTCGTCCTCTGACATTTTTTTTTTCCATTCCTTGCATTCCCATTTATTTTTTCATGGGAAATTTGGCCTTCTAGTACCAAAACAACTAGCCATAGAGGACCAGGAAAACTGGAGATCTTTGTTAAGATTACCAAGCTCTCACCATTACTCAACACAGGATCCTAGAGGAGCCATAACTTGCAACAATAAAGGCACAAAGCTACTTTAAAGAGCTGTATTGTTTCAACTCACATTAGCATTTGACTAGACAATGTTCAGTCTCCTTGATGCTTTTTGGTTCAAGCCAGGGCATTTTCCTGAATCCAAAAACATGCATACAAGCTCCTATGGTAGGTTTGTTTCCAATCACTCCCACATTTATTCTCAAAGCATACACCTTGTTTCTGCTCCTTAAGCTTGTCCAACCTGCACAGAGAAGTAACCTACATGGCCAGAGATTACCTGTAATTAGTCAAACACTTTCCTTTTTCAGGTTGTAACATCTGCCAATCCATTATAATGCCCTTCAGTTTGCATTTACAAAATAATGCAGGATCAAACCCAAGCTACAGGAAAAGGAGCACAAAACTCACTAAAGAACCTGCCACTTTAGACATCTGATATGTACAAGTGAATTCCCTTGAGAACAGCCCCCGCCCCCCCCAGCAATAACCATAATCATGCAGCAGTAATTCATTAGAGAGCAATGAAAAGAATCTCTACACATGGCAGATGAACAAACTATGCAGTGATCAGGCAGAACTAAAAAAGCTTCCTTTCCTCTGTCTCCTTTGGCACCACCCCCGCTGTGTATACACATATGGTGACCAATGAGGCAGCTGCTGCCAAAAACAGAACAGGTAAGATTCAAACCCTTCCTCCCTCTCCCTCAGAAGACTAGTAAGATCTTATGAGCAAGTGCAACAGAAGGGAAAGGGAGAAGAAAAATGTAAGGAGTCAAACACATTTTCAGGACTCTTCCCCATCGTCACTGCTGCCTCAAATTGACCAACAGGTTCAAGACTCAGTGAAAGACTGACACTGGGAATTATTCCCTTAAGAAAACAAGGTATGTTTTCCTGTAAGACAGCCTGATCCCTTTGGCTCCAAAAAGCGTTTTGAAAGAAGATACATCCCCAAAACCAGAAATTTCTAAGCAAAGTTTTCAGGTTCATTAACAATCATAGTTCCCAAAGTCAGCTGACACCTGAGAGTACACTGAAGCACAGACTATGTTGGCCATCACTAACACTGCCCCCACATGACTTCTGTAACTTATGCTGCTATCAGCCTTAAAAAAGACCTAACCAAACAATTCAGAATTGAAGGCTGAAGGCACATTTTCACACCCTGGTGTCACAGGGAGAAATCAAGATGCCCAACTCAGACAACCGGGGACTTCACACATTGATACCAAAGGATTCAGAATAGCTGAGGCCTGATGAGCCAGCTCTGTCCTGACTGCAGGAGGAGAAACCCAAACCTAGACTTACAAAAGCACCTTTGCTATGTCACCCAAAACAGAAGCTTTCTGATGAAACTCAGGGATGAGGTTTGACCATGCCAGTCAACCTTTGTATCTGCAACACAGCTGGACACAAGCTTTATCATAGAATCATAGAATCATTAAGGTTGGAAAAGACCTCTAAGATCATCAAGTCCAACCATCAACTAACACCATCATGACTCCTAAACTAGGCCCTGGAGTGCCACGTCTATACCTTTTTTGAACACCTCCAGGGTTGACGACTCCACCACCTCTCTGGGCAGCCTGTTCCAATGCCTAACCAATCTTTTGGTAAAGAAATTCTTCCTGATGTCCAGTCTAAACCTCCCCTGACGCAACTTGAGGCCATTTCCTCTCGTCCTTCTGTGAAGCATCTGGCTTTTTCAAATGTACTAATCAAGATGGCCCAGCACAAAGATCTCTGATGTTTACTCAGGCATGAGCCATTGGCACTGCTTAGGGTGCAAAACCACCCTCAAACAAGGCTTTCTCCATGGCAGAAACACAGGGCTCCACTCTCACTAGGGCTGAGAACCATCCACCTCACCAAGAGGATTTCCTCCACCCCGCTGTACCCAAGGACCTGGCAGCAGAAGACTACAGGCCCAGCTCAGCCCAGCTACTCCTGACAGGGGTAATCCTCAGTTCCCTGTCTCAGCCTACAGGAGAGGCAAAGATCAGAAAAGCACAGGCCAGGCTGGAGGGCAGGCATGCCAAACTGAAAGCCACACACTCAAGTAACACCTAAGGAGGATGCTAAAATACAAATGCCACAAGATCTTCTGGAACAAATCAGCAGCCATCACTTGGTCCAGGTGAGACTGACACCTGCCAGATCCACAGCTGAACCTCACCACAATGCCCCCCGGTCCTGCTGTCACAGACCCACTGACCTGACACCAACAACCTGCATGCAACTCTAGACTGAGCCAAGAGAAGGGTCATCTGGGAGATTCTTTACCTGGCACAAGGTGGCCTTGTGACCCTAGCACAAGAAGCAGGAGCATGCTCATGTCATTTGCTGTGACATGTCGAGAAACATGAATTAAAAAAACCCCATCAAACAGGAAGAAATAGATGACCTCATGACTACAGAAGGAAGATAAAAGTAATCCTGTAGAATTTTATCAGTAGTACACAACCAGAAAGACCGACATAGTTCATCATCATATTAATGATCTCTTGGGAGTGAGGGGTAGATAAACAATGGAGTGTGGAAGAACCAGCCAAAGAAAGGTGGTGTTAGTACCACTGCATGAGACAAGTACAAGGCTTCATCTGCAATACCATGCAAAAGCACACTTGGCTGAATCACAGCTACAAGTCAGCGAGTGCAACCTCTACTCACTCCTTCCTGGCCATCACCTCCTTCCACTGCTCTTCCCATTTCTCTTCTTATGCATCCCATCTGTTGTTTTTCTTCCTCTCCTCACAGCCTCAACTTACTTTCATCACATATGCAAGGACTTGCACACAAGGAAGAGCAGACAGAAATCCACATCACAGTAAAGGAGAAGAGGAGGAGGAGGAGGAAACAAGGAAAACAGCAAAACATGATGATGCATGGCTAGTAGATGGCAAAGGTAATCTCAAATGGTTATACCTTCTACATACACAGTGGAAAACAACTTGACTTTCCTGCCTCCAATGGAAGCAGGGGCTGTCATTACCAGAATGGTGGAAGATGTGCACCTCTCACCATGTAAAGGGCATGGATAACATGAGTTCAGGAAATATCCTAGTTCACAAGCACAAGCACGAGCAGCAGCAGATAGGGCTGTTCAGACACTCCCTCATCTGAGAAGAGCAACTACAAAAGTGGAGGAAATTCCCCAAAGTTTTGTTCTAATGCCATGAAATACATGCATCTTCAGTTCGGAAGAAGGTCAAGTAACTAACCGTGCTTCTAGTTTTACTGTCGATACCACAGAGTACAAATTGAGGAGGAATACCTGTTACAGCTATGTGCCTATACATTACAATATTCTACTGCTTCTCTATAAAAACAACTGCTTCACTGACAGTCTAATATTTGAAAGACAACGAGATATCAGCAATAGTATTGACCAATGACCAGTTTTAAGATTTGCAAATAGAAATGTAAGCATGGAGAAGTGAAGAAGTAGAATTAAGTTTTAATAACATTCTTCCAAATAATCCAACATTTGCATTATCAACTGTGTATCTCTATCAGGGTAACTGCAGTGCATGCACTAGTTTAAGACCATACTGATGGTATTGAGCATCTTTCCATATCCACATGTTCACAAGTGGAAGTTAATTAACATTCCTGAAACTAGAAAGTTAGTTTTATTAAATTCCAGCTGGCTCTTCAAAAACAAGAATTTATAATTGATAAATTGTACATCGTTTTCTAGTGCCATTTACTGACTGGCAGCATTAGCGGACCCAGACATAACCAACTTAACAACAAAATTTTGCCAGTGGTATCTGGTACATTCTTTCCAAAGACTATTATCAATCATTATTCTTTGCACTTGACTACATTATGTTTGAAGATACCTATTGCAAGACACTAGCATTATTTCATTGCCATCTGTGCAAGACACTCCCCTATCCACCCCAGAAACTTAGACTCAAGACAAATCTTTACTGCTCCATTTCTCCCTCAAACAAATACATTCCTCCCTTACACTGGGATAAAGTAATAAATTACCTATTTTTTCACCTTGGTTCACCAAAGAAGAAAAAGAAAAGGACTGGAACACACAACTACACCTTTAATGGATTAATACTTGATCATATGGTACACTTGGTACCAGAGTCTAAACAGTATGGATACATCTACCTGTTGAATCAAACAGCTATTGAAAAGAATAAGGCAATAAAGAACACTGACCTTCTACCTAAAATGTGACATTGAACATGCTAACACTGAGGAACATAAGGTGCTTTTATTTTCTTTATCTAGTTTTACAATTTGAAGGTGACATCATCTTTAATCTCTCTGCAACTTTGAACAGGACTTTATTATTCTGACATTCCTTGTTTTACTTAAGGGAAGTTATGGAGATTCTACATACAGAACTACATTTGTCTTTGTAAAATATTGCCGTCAATTCTTCTTAACAGAGGTTAAACAGATACAACCAAGTGTATCCATTATAATAGGAGAGAACCCTGTATATACTCAAACAGTAGGCCAAATGACAAAGAGTTGCTGCTGGAACTCTGAACATTTCAAGTAATTTCACATGCAAGTGAAATACACAGCAGAGGTAGTAGTAATACCCTTACTAATCTGAACTGCCTTCACACCCATTTCATTACTTGAGTAACAGAATATTTCTTGAATCAGTGGGAGATGAAGTCTCAATGACCTGAAGGCCAGGTGAACTTAGTCACTTTGTGATAGAGCACTGCTATCACAGAAATACACACACCAACATACACAAAATACCCTCCTCCCCAAATAAGAGGCTGGACAGTAAGACCATAACTGGGCACTCCTGACAGAACCCAGTGGAACAACAAACTGATGGCTTTAGCTAGATATAATTTCAAATGAAGAATGGTTCAAAACAGGAAATATTACTTTGTTCTTAACTCATTATAGAGCTTGAGCTCACTGTTTACTTTGAAATTAATCAAAGCTGTAAAACTATCTGGTGAAACAAAAAGCCCAAAAAATGCTTAAACACTGAAAGAATCAAAGCATTACAAACAATTTCCAAAACTCTGTTTTAAAGAGTAATAGGCATGTCTGTCATCCTTGTAACTTGCACACAACCAAGCACATAGAAAACAAAAAGCTATTCAAGAAAGCAAAACTTGTTACAATTCCTTTCTCCTCCAAACTTCTAACAGTTCCTTTCAGTCTAGACTTTCACAGGCATTTTTAAGCTGGTACTGTCACCAAAGCAGGGTCCACACCCTCCTCTGACTGGCAATATCAACTCCTTTAATATGTCCCCTCCCTAGTATCAGCACTAGCTTTCCAACTGAGGAGTATAAATTGGACCAGAAAAACAATTCAAACTAAAGCTTTTTTTTTTTTTTTTAAATGACCATGCGAGTTTCAAGCCTGAACTAGTTCCTCAACACACCCTGTCATGCAACTGGTACAGAGACGGCATGCAGACAGAATTGCTTCGTTGTATGTCAGCATCTGCTTACATCATACATAAAACTACAGCATTACACCACAGGATGTAAGTGCCAGATTATGACAGTACAAGTTTATGTATACCAGGTGACCCCAAATCAATCATTTACATTGACATTTGTGATTTTGAGTCCTAAAAAGTAACATGCACAACTAGAAAAGTTGGGAAGTACGTGGCCAATGTGTAAAGCAACTGTTCCACTCTATTGCTAGCCAATGTTTTGGGAGCGGAGGAAGAACACGCTTCAGTAACTCCATAGGACAACAGAACAAAGCAGAAACATAACCAATTTTGCTTTCCAAAATAACTAATCACTTGCAGCTCATCTTTACTGTTAGAAGAGCGTAACATCCTCCCTCCCGATTAGTTAACATCACACAAAGCCTAAGCTATTCCTCCATACAAACCATTGCAGACAACACACCTCTGTTTTACTGCGAGAGAACTCGCAGAGGCAGCCCTCCCACCACCTAGAGGGGCTGACTTCGGCAAGCTAACACGATGAATCTGAACACAATCGAAGCGTCTGGTCTATTTTTTTCTCCTACTGAAGGACAGCTCCTGGATAATGCACATTTTTTGCAGCGATGAAGGAAACCTACAGAAGTTATTACACAAACTCCCACATTAACAGCAACACACTACTAAATTTATCAATTTAAAAAACTGGCTTTTAAAAACAACTGCTTAGAGACCTCTGTTTTCATCTACTTTTTGAAGATTTGTAGGTGGGAAAAACAAAAGCAGATGGGTGGGGAGATAAAACGGTCAGGCATTACTGTTGTCAGATTTTGCTAACTCCACTGCATGAAGTGAAACGCAGGCTCCCTGCCAACAACCAAACCAATTGAAGACATTCTGGAATTTCAGCCTCCATTTCAGACTGTTCTTTCTCATCCGGCAGTTTCAGCTCCTTTACAAGGGCTATACCCACTATACTTACACTAAAAGTCTCAAGGTTTTTTTTTTATCAGCAATTAAAGAACTCTAAGTATTTTTAACCAGTCTGGGACTATGAACTAAAAAACAGAGGTTATCACGTATTTGGTCTGAATATTCCCAAAAGCACACAATGTTCTTACTTTAGATGTACAGCACATTTCAGAATTTAAGCAAGCGAGGAAGACAATTTAATTTTGGACTACATCAGCCAAAAGCTTGATTTTGTGTCCTTTCTTTACTTCTCCTAGATAAATGAGTTTATTGTAGTTCATAACCCTACTTTAGCTCTGGTAAGGATTAAGAAGTTGCATTTCACCCAAATACCCAATACATCAATTTTTTTACCTCTGAATACAGCTTTCTGAAAATCAAATAATTTTTTTTTTAACAGCCAAGGAATAATGAATGAGACATTATATAATTCCAATACAAGAATACTTCTAAGTAGTTACATGTTTCTTTCAACTGTAAACCACATACAGATTTTCTACTGTAGCAATCAAGCTTTGCAACAACTTTCCTATCAGGCACAAATATCTGAAATGACCAGACCACAAAAATCAACTCATTACTAGACATAAATATATCAGAACCATTGTTAGCAGCACACTGAGCTTAAGCAAACAGCTAAGATCAAAGAACTTCATAATTAGTAATGTTCACAAGACACTAAAATAATTTTACTTAATACATTAAAGCATAGCAAAACCATTCATACAGAGCATAATTTTCATTTATGTTTCAAATACGTTTATAGACTATGTTACTTATCATTCCAAGCCCTCCACGTGGATTGACTTTAGCATTCCAAGATGGATCTAAGCATGTATTGCAAAGCACCTTAAACAATCTTTCTCCACACTAGCCAAGAAACACAAAATACCCACCTAAAGTGAATGGAAATATGTAAGTATTTTCTAGGCTTTTGATCAAAACACTAAAAACTTGAGAAGAAATACTCAACTGGCTCCCTACTCTAACAAAGCTAATTGCGCATGACAAAAATTTTAGACATCTCCTTGTAACTTAAACCACTAGATCTTCTCTCACCATTTCACAGTGACCCACGACAACCTTCTTCCAAACTCCTAAATTACAAAAGCACATCTATCTCCTCCTTCAGTATAAAAAGGGACTTTTTTTAGCTTTCTGGTTTAGTCTCCTATATATAAAACGTTCCCAAATTTTAAAACTAGAACTGAGTTGGATTAACAGACTTCAAGAACCCAACACTTGTCTTCAGGTGTTTATACAAGCATTTTTTCTCCACCAGTAACTCAAATATGTGTTTCTTAACAAGGTCAATGTATGTCTTAGCACATACAAGGTATCGGTCCCTTCAAACCTTTGTGTGCCTCTTCTCACCTGCTACAGCATAAACAAATGCTGATCTCAGACAACAAATATCCCCACTAAGTGTCACACAGAAAAAAAAGCACAACATCTAAAAGGCCATGATGCATTTCCATCACACTCACAATACCAGCATCACATTAGATGGGAAAATACATCTGTATGACAAAGCATAAACCAGAATAAAATACAATCAAGTTACTCTTCAATGTTGTTGATAATCTATACCGCCACAAGATTTCTAAAATAGGTTTTTTAATCTAGCAATAGTCTTGCTTGTTGGGCAAGAATCAATTTTTGCCTCCCATGACTGCCACCAATTCAACTTCAGCAGCATATAAACTATTTACCACATGATCCAGGACTCTTAAAAGAAAAAAATCCTATTCCATAGAACCCATACTGCAGAGGAATACATCTTACAAAACAAACTCAATATGAAGAAGGAAGGTAATAAAGTCAAGCTTAGCTTGTCTTACCTTGTTCATGGCTCCAGGCTGCGGCCCTCTCAGTCCAGCCTGCCCTCCCATCTGTGGAGAGCCTTGTTGCAGTGTCTCAGCCAACAAGTTACCAGCACTACCCATTCCTGGGTTTGGGTACGGCATATTAGGTCGCCCTCTGCCTGCTCCAATTGAACCGTTCATGACTTGCCCCTGCATCATCCCCTGTCCGTTGCCTGCTGCCAACATCCCAGGATTCATGCCAGCATTCATCCCTGTGTTCATTCCCATGCCAGGCTGATTAACTGGACTGTTTACTGTCGGCATCATTCCTGCTGTGGATTGGGCTGAAGGACCCTGGTTTGGTCCACTTGCACCCATCGCCATATTGGGAGAAGTCAACCCAGCCTGCGCCATGGGACTTTTCACCATGCTGTTTAACATTCCCATTCCGGGACTATTTTGTTGGGTTTGACTGGCCATGCCCTGGCCAGGGCCACCAACCCCCATATTGAGATTTGGGGAGCTACCAGCCCGTAAAAGTTCAGACAGCTGCTTGTGTTTAGAGGCAGCATCTTGTGCCAGGCCAAGGCTGGTCTGCAGCTGATTAATGTCACCACCATTGGTGAGTCCCAGTTCTGTGGAGCTGATCAGTTCATCTGGCAAGTCATGTTCCAGATCAAAGAGTGATCCAAAATCTGAAAAACAAAACAAATTTTCTATGAGGTCAGCACAATCAGTACTGTCTTGAAGAAAAATCTTGTTCATTAGTTTCTATTTTTTTTTTTTCAAGTAACTAGCAAAACTTCACTTTCTATGTTCCAGCAAAATCCCTGTTATCAGTCATTACTAAAAACTATCCAATTTGTCATGATAAAAGTAACTTCTAAACTTTACAGAGTCTGAACTAGAGAAGACCATTCTTCACTCTCCTACAATAGTCTGTGTTGAAAGATCACTGGGTATCTCAGACTATGATCTCTCAACTTCAGAAATTTGACAAGGAAGGAGAAAAAATAAATGTATTAAAAAAATCCCACAGAGTTAGCCAATGGAATTAGACAACAATTATTACAAAGAATTAAAAGGTTGATGGGAAAGCACTGTCTTTAATTTTTAACTTCCACTGAACTCTGTCACTTTTGGAACAGACATAACTAAAATAGTTTCCAAAAAAAAGTTTACTATTTATAAAATAATAAATAGAAGTTTGGTTGTGGGGTGGGTTGGTTGGTTTAGTTTTTGAGGTGGGTTTGGTTTGGTGTGTGTCCATTCGTGTGTGTGTGTGTGTGTGTGTGTGTCCCCAATCTTCCACATCCAGTCATTCCCAGCACAGAATTGCAACATTCCATTGAACTTCACTGGACAGCAGTATCTTCCCACAACGAACACTGTCAGAAAACAATCAAAGTAACCCTCCTGGCCATGAAGTTGTGAAAAAACACTAGGATGAAAAATAAAATTCACATCTCAAGAGCCCATGCAAAGCAATCCCCAAGGTAACCAAGTGGAGAAAGATAACTATTTGGGATATATAGATACAAGAGTATTACACAGTACCCAGAATCAATTTGCTCAAGAAAACAAGAAGTTCTTAGGTCTGCAGAAGCAGCATGCACCTTGATCTGTATATCTAATCTATGGTAGTTAAACCAAAAATAACTAGAAAGTTTATGGCTAAAAGCTGAGCCACTGTCATGTAGCTACGCACAACTAGGCTGTAAAGCTTAATATTTGGAATCTGAGGACACCTAGTAAAGGAGGGGGTTTTTTAATGTTAACTGTTGGAACATTTTGGCACCACTTCTGCCAGAAAGATCATCTCATGGATGCTCTGTAGGAGGTATTGCACTGCATTTTCAAAAACTTCAGATCTAGACAATGACCTAACATACTACTCTATCTCAGCAACTGCATTTAAAAGGAAGTGTCAATTACACCGAATTCTAGAGAGGCTGGCAAGATGACTTGGTCCAAATATTAATGGAAAAAGACTACAGTTAAACAGCACATAAGTCAGAGAAGCTCATCAGCATTAGAAATCTTTTCAAAATGTTTCATGATAGCATACTCAAGCTACCAAACTCCAGTACTAAAAGACTTTCTACAACTTTGCAACTGTTATCACAGATAAGATCATGACTTAAGAATTCTGAAAATATGGTATGCGGTTGGCAAGAATGCAGGTATACCACAACAGATGAGATTTTTATAACTCTGTTTATATATTCTTCATTACTGCAAAGCACACCAGACACAGAATGAAAATTTCCATGGAAGAACTATGTTTTAAACTATTCAAATTAGTTAGCCCACTCTTCATTGACGTAAATCTCGTGCTAAAAGTTATGCTTTGCAACGCATACTAAGGACTGATCTTTGATTTGCATCACTGGTATTCTTCAGCATGACTGGTATTTTTGAAAATTCAGAAGCGAAGGAAGAATCAGAAAAATAAAGCTTTGTCCAAGTTCTCCTCCATTTAAAATGACAAGTCCAGAGTTTTGTGTCAGTGGACTTATCTCATAACGCCCCACCCCAAACTTTACAATACTCAGTGGTTAGCTTAACAATTAAATATTGATGAACATGGGAAGAGTTACAGTGGAAGACACCCTCAAATTAGAGGGGAGATCAAGGAAATGGAGAAAGCAATCAAAAAAATACATGACAGTTTAGAATAGCTTCAACAGGCATCTTAAGACACCTGTTAGGATGCCTTTAACTGGCAAATGTTGAAGCACTACATCCAGAAAACACTCTGGCTAATAACCTGACAAACAGGCCATGAGTGAGGAAGGAGTAAAAAATACTATCAGTAATTCACAAGTTAGTCTGCTGTGCAGAAAAAAAAAATCCTCCTTAATGATGAACAAACAAAACTGAAAATGAAAGTTAAGTGTCTGGGAAGAACATGAGCCAGCACAAACCCTGTACCTACAACATAACCTTAATGGCAGCAGACAGCAACCTCCCATCTGCAAACTGGGAAACAGCTGTTGAGGCAAAGATGCCCACACAGCTCAAAGGCCAATTTTGTGACTGATTGTAGCTGGGGAAAATACTTCTGCTCTTGAAGAGACACAGCTTCTAGGACAGGGCGAGTCCCAAAACAAAAATCCCCACTTCACCTTTCTTGCGATCAGACCATTGTATATTAAACCTTTCACAAAACCACCTGCAAAGTGATCAGTAAATGTCTAAATATGAAGAACTAATTTGTTTTTCAAACCACCATAGAATATTTTCTCAGAAAGAGCCATTTAGATGATTTCAGATACAACACTGCAAAGGGGCAGTGCAATTCTTGCTTTGAGAGACAAAGATTTGCTCATCTTTCTTCACAAGAGAATATTAATCTGCTTCTCTGAAGACCTCATTCTTTTTGAAATTCCCCCTCCTCATAGATGAGGAGATAATTCCAGCTTTAAGGCTTACTTGCTCACATCCAACTGGAGTATCCAGATACAAGCTACCTGAGCTCCTTAGCCTGGTCATTCTCTGCCACCCGTGAATAGGAAGAAAAATGTCATAAAAACTCAAAGTGTTTTTAATTCTTTTTATTAATGTCTCAAAGCACAGCAAATCAACAGCTACATTAAAACAAAACAAAACCCAAAACAAAATGGTTGTGAGATAATCCCAATTGGATTACTACTTTACATCCAAAAAATGCAAACTGTTCATTCCATATAAGACGAACTTGGGGTTAGGGTTTTTAATCCTAGAGAATACACAACAGATGATTCATCATAAAAGAATACTATCAGCTACAAGACAAAAATCGTAAGTAGTAAATACCAACAATGCAATATTCTGGTGTGAGTTTGCTCTTTTTATAGGTCTTTTCTAAAAACTAAACTTCAAAGGCTTCTTCAGCCAGGAGATAAACAACAAAACTAGAAAAAACTTTCAGTTGTCTGGGCAACTATGAAAATTACATTTTCAGTCAACTGCCGGGAGGCAGAAGTTTTCAGATACAGGACTGAAACACGAACAGCCTCAAAAGACCATAAACATCAGTAAGACTTTGTGTGTATCTAGCAACAGTTGCAATCCATTTCACAGTCTTTTAAATATAACACATATCCTAAAGCCCTCTGTAGGGAGTTCTACCTATGACCAATCCAAAAACTGACAAGGCTGGGCCTCATAGACTACGTGAAAATAATGGCACATACACTCACACAAGAGCCAAACACATAGCTTAAGACAATGGTGATAAATATCCAGAGAACTGATTGACTTCCCAGTCCACAGAGTGCACTGCTAGCTTTGCAATCTGTTTCATTAAGGATACACACAAAGGTTTCTTACTAACGAAATTAAGCTTGTGGGAAGGTAAAGGAGGCAGATAGTCCTGCAAAGGTTTGTCTACCTGATTCATAATCCCTAGAGATCTTAGGCTATAGTCAGGCACAGAAAAATTCCAATGTAACAGAACAGACGGTATCTCGCCTAAGAGCTCAAAACCATCCAGTTATATGCAGACAGTAAGTGGTAGAGCTAAATCTTGATCTCTGTAGAGTGGCACAGAGTGATTCCACCTTATGTTATTTATGGTATTATTAGTGTATTTCATTCCATAGGTAACAAGAAGATATAGAATAGATTGCTACTGCCACCTAAGATTCAAAGGAAAGAGAAGGAAAGTACCTCCACAAACAACATCCAAGTAGGTAATCAGAAAGTCTTAACCTGAGGTAGTCTCAACATGCAAAGGCATATAATAATTCCTTTTAGAAACTGTACCACTACCAAACACTTAAGCAAGTCTTCTTTTGTAGAGTCAAGAAACTGGCCTGACTTGCCCTGGCTACATTAGGTCTGTAGTGAGAAAGTGGGTCAGAAAAGACAGTAGATGGAGCAGGTCCACTTTCAATGGCAGTCCAGTTAAACTGGATTAAGTAATATGAACTGCACCCTAACTGTGAGAAAACAACTTCAAAAATCAGTGTGCTAACTTGTGTTGCATACTATGGATTATTTTCTCAGTTTTGGACCCTACTTCTAAGAAGTCTGCCTTTGACAGTGTCTGATCTGCAAGATGCAAGGAAACTGCTGGCCTGGGTTGGAAACGTACCTGGTACCAAAATGGACTTTAAACCTGTACAGATTCAGGGTGTGCAATCAAAATCCTTAAGTCAATAAGACATTGGTGCCTTATCAAGTGATCAATTTTCAAACCAGTGATGTAACACCTCCCAAAGCATGCAAGGTAAGGTAGAGATTTCTGACAATGCTTACAACACAAGGAAAATATATCCATACTAACTACTTAGCAAAGAAATCCACCTGTGGGCTCACGTGGCACATGCTAGTTTCTTTTGTGTGCTTTCTAGCCCACAGTCATGATTCAGTCATTTTCTCATTTCTGGATTAAGACAATGGACCTCTATTCACCTTTCAGAATAAAGCAGGCAGTTCTATCAATATGGAGATTACCTGGTTCTAGCAAATAAGCTTCAGTGAATAGTACTAGCCCACATGCTACAAAATAGCAAGAATAGCAGTAGCTTTACTCTCACGTGTACTGTACCCCCAGACTCAAGACGTTCAAGCATTCACTCTCGAAGAAGAGTTGGTATATCTGAAGAAACAGCATCATGTGTGAACAGTGATGCCTGAAGAACCCTGCATGCCAGACATGTAAGACAACAACTTACTCCAGTGCTTACCTCACTGCTGATCTTACAAAGGTAAGAGAATTTACAGTTCCTGTCCCTGCACTCCATTTATTATATTATATTCTGAACACAGACATATCAAATTAGAAAGCTGCTGAACAGTCACCTTTTTACACAAATGTTTCTGGGCTCCAGAAACATATCAATGGATCAAATTATATCACAGTCATTAGGTTCACAATGAAACAAGTAGACAAGGCTTAATACAGGACACTGAATACAAAGCATGCATGCGATAGGGTTGACAGGAGCCACAGATGATGTTGGACTACACAGAAAACATGATAACTTTGCTGCGCTTTCAGACAAAGAATAACAATAAGCTGCTGAGGTCAGGATCTTCCCTGCATGGTGACATGAAAGCTATCTAGGAATTGAACAGGGCCTAGATGTAACAGAGAAAGTGCCCAGAGGATACAACCAATACCCCAGAGAAACCAGCCATTCAAGCTTGCAGTCAAGCACCAGCATTACATGCCCTAAAATGTATTGTCTGAAATGCCCTTAAAAGAAAGCCAGAACTCAAAACATAAAAATCAAAAAGGCAGAACAAGATACAGAGACGCATTCTCACAAGATGATTCTCAGGTATCCATGAAAATGCAAAAGCAAAGGTGAAGCATAGACATGAAACAAAGTGCTAATAAAGTAATCAATTCCCAAGGCTTCTGCAATAGCAGAAAATTAAGCTAGACATGTTCAGACAGTTTTATTTGGGGGGGGGGGGGGGGGGGGGGGGGTT
>WAAD01017532.1:36054-78228 GCA_013389945.1 Fregata magnificens
CCGGGGCGGCGCGGCGCCCGGGCGGGGGTACAGCCACCCCGGCCTGGCAGAAGAGGGGATGGGGAGCAGCACCCCCGTCGGCTGGCAGCCGGGCAGCGGCCTCGCAGACCCCCAAGGCCCGGCGGGCAGCGGACGTAGGAGATGTAGAGACGCTCTTGACACGCTGCTTAACTCGGGGGATGCGAGAGCTGCCGCAGGTTTCCATCGACGTTACAAAAAATAAATGAACCACAAAAAAACCCCCCACTTTATGCCAAAGAGTAAATAAACCCACAAAACCCCCCGCTTGATGCCAAAACCCCGTGCGTGTGCCGGGGAAGGAGGCGTTACGAGGTACAGCGGCATCCTGAAAACGCAGCCGCTCTTCTGAGGCCGGGCACGGGCTGACTCGGGGGCTGTAGGTTGGGACAGGTAATATTTACGTCGTCCTTCGTAAGCCTTCACAGCCCCTGAGCCGTTTCAGAGCTTGGGATTGCTGACCCACCGAGAGTTTTCCTCAAATCTTTAAGGGCTCATCAGCCATCGTGAGCAAGGAAATACTCCATCCTGGCTTTTCCCTTTGGTGTGTTCGGGCTCTTGCGGGCCGTACACCATTGCGGGATAGGAGTGGAAGGGAAACGTGGGCTTGCGTATGTTTTTAATGGAAAAAGCAGTTTAATTTGGTCCAAGCGGGGTGTTTGCGAGGATTTTTCTCACCACCCACCCTCAGTTCTGTGCGCTCCGCAATCCTGCGTGTAAGAACCAAAGCAGGTACTTGGGAAGAGCCTAGCCTAAACACCTAAACACCACGGGCGATGAGAGAAAGCATGAGCGGAGATTCACAGCCCTGTGAGAGTTATCCACCAGCTCCCTCACATACTCCCACGCTTCAGCTTCCCTTGTTTGGGCTTTATTTCCAGCAAGTTTCTTGTTGTCTCTCCCAGCACAAAAGGGAAAACGCAAATAGGGTTACGCTCAAACTGCTACAGAAGTGCTTAAAGACTGTACATGTATTAGCCATCCAGAAAAGTCTCGGAGCCATAACCAGTGCGCGAATCTATATGTTTTAAAAACAAGAGAGGTGGACGGAGCCTTGCAAGGACAAATAAGCGATAGGAAAATAGTCTGGAGAGCAGAAAGTCTCAGAACTAAAGCTGTCGGGGTTAACAGCATCAAACCTAACAGCATCGCCTTAGAAACAATGTTATGGTTCTCACAGGTTTTTTTGCCTCTTATTGCTACTAAATTCCCCAAAATATTCCAGTTATAGAAGTCTTGTATTACCTCTATTTATTTATTTTGTCAGATTGACTGTTTCCCTTGCTTGTGAAGGACTTTTTTAACACAGCTGAGACTAATTTTACCTTTTTTTTTTTAAGTCTCTGTAGAATTAAAAGTTGCCTGAAATAAGTCTATATAAGGTTTTCAGACTCTCTAGAGGCCCTTAATGTATAGTTCAATAAGGAATTAGTGCCAGCTTTATAAAGACACCAAGGTGCACATAAACACCTAAATGCTTTTAAAAGTCAGGCCCTTACTAAACAACAAGTTTGGAACAAAGCAGATGTTTCAAATAAGAGTTTCACGATGCTAGTTCCTATCTAGAGACTTGATCCTACCAATAGTTGCATGTGTGCTTAGTTTTATGTAGCACATAGTTCCACTGAAATTGCGCTGTACTCCTCGCTATAGTAAAACTAAGCACACGTGTGCTTGCTGGAGCACAGCCTGAGAGATAAAAGTTAAAGACCTGGGTAGTTATTTGCTACTCCAGAGAGTATCATATGGATTGGTTAGTTTCCTTAAGTACCAGAAAAATCTGTCAAACAAAATAAAGTCCTTTTTTCTTTGGTGCCACTTCCCCTCTGTTCTAGCTACCTGTTTATCTACCCTTCACATGAGTTCAGAGAGGCGTACCTGAACGGTGGGAAACATAGACCCTTTGGTGAATGCCACTGAACTAGCATGTATCTTCTGAACATGAATTACAGATATAAGTAATTAACCGATACATTAGTAAAAACATACCTCTGCCTTACAAGCTTCACAACCAGTAGAATATCTTAGTTCTTTACATATTAGAAAGTTATATTCAGTTAGCTTTCCATACCAAAGACTTAAACGCAAGCTGAGGTATATGAAAAATAAATAGAAAAGAATGCTACCTGTGCGTTTTTTTCTGAAAAAAAGATCATCTAAAACAAGAGAAGAAGGAAGAAAAAGGAAAACCCAGGAAAATAGGGTTAAGATAAATCCAATATATATATAAATAAAAAAAAAATCCCTGCAGCATGTGTTAATTTTTCTAAAAACACTGCAGTTTTCTTAAATGAACCTTAGTCTGCACACACAACCAACTGTGGCTAAATGCTATCTGCCAAAACAATAACATACAAAATTACTGGGAAGCAATAATAGAACACAAAGCATACTAAGAAACAAATATATAAACTCATATAAATAAAACCAGGAAAGGATTATACTATTAAAACTGAAACAAAACTATTTACCCAACAACTGTTCCTCCTTGCCTCAATTTCCCCATTCTTACAGCAAGGATAGTACTATTTATCCCTTGAAAATAATACCCAGAAGAATTAATTAGCTCATTATTGCCAGTAATTACAGCAGTCATTATGTACTTTGAGATAACTGGATGAAAGTACTGGAAGTCCGATTAAAATGAGAATCTGCTCAGGAAAGCCATAAGAAGAGGAACGCAGGGCCTTGAACTTTTATCATGGGATCTCATTTGGCCTTAGCTGGTAGTTACTGACATTTGTAAGCACGCCCAGCTGTTTTGAGGGCTACAAGGAACAAGATAAGATCCCCTCGTACTGCAGGAATCAACATGATGCCCAGAGGTCGGCATCCCAGCGTCAGCGAGAGGAGGAGGCAGAGGAATAATCATCTCCCTCGGCTCGGAGGGAGCCGGGGCTGTGGCCTTCCCCTTCCAGCTGCTGGATGGAGAAGCGGCGTCTGATCTCAAAGTCACCCGACCAACCTCCTCCCCTCCCTAAAGCCATTCGGGAAATCACTTAGACTAAATAAAACTTCCCCGCTCCCCTTCGACAGGATTAGCCCCACAGCCCTGAGGCCGCGCAAGCGTCTCCGAAAGAGGGGGACTCGTGGGACAGGGGGGCAGGAGCTGGGGACAGGGCACTCCCATCTTCTCAGCCCTGTTTCTGCTTGCAGTTTCCAGCTGTATTATCTTGTTTTCCTGAGCTTTCCAGGGCCGCTGCCCGTGTCTGGCAGGTAATTTCTCCTGTTCCCCAGCTACCTCCTACTGCCACAGCTCTCTGCTTGCGCAGCACCGCTCCTGGGGAGCAAAGAAGAAATGACCCCCTTCTCCATACCAGCGGGGAGATCGATGTCTGGAGGGTCCTTCCTGGCACAGGTCAGAGCGGCGAGGAAACGATTTAACGCTGCAATTTTTGCAAGTAATGCCAGGGCGCAGCTATATTTCTGGAAAGCAAGAGCCAGCTGTGCTGGAGCAGAGAACATCGCTCAGCGCAGCGTCAACATTAAAACCCAGCAGCGTTTTGATACGAGACAAATTTTATTAAAACCATAAGAAGTAACCATCCAATAGCTGGTTCTTGCATCTAGCGTATACATAAAAGAAAGGGCTGGCTTTCTGACAGCAGGCAAAATGCTTTCAGTCCTCGGCCCCAGAAACACAGGCTTCCTCAGTCACACAGTTTTCAATAGCTGCAAACACAGAGTTATGTTGCTAAATGTTAAGGGCTCAGCTGTTTACCAGAAGAATGTTTCCTCCCTGGAACACATGGTTTTGCTTAAAAGACGTTCTCCAAAAAACCCCACTATTTCATTAGCAAATGCAACATTCTAGTCCTAACAAACATGCCATGCAGTCTCCCCTTGCAAGAACGAAATAGAAAGAGACGACAAAAATTGGCTTCTCAGTTTCAGAGAGGGGCAGAGGTACACTGCCTAGGAAATACTGCAACTTTGAGGTCTGGTGATCTAGAGCCAAATCTTGTGCTCTGAAGTGTATATATCTTCATACATTGTTTTCATATTCCGGTTCACATTGAAAGCACAAACGTGGAATAAGAGTGAGAGAGGCTTGTTCCCCCAGCTTTACCAAGGGCTGGCCAAATCGCTGCCTTTCACTTCCCAGGCTCAGCTCTCCCCTCTGTCACAGGGAGTTGATACTACTCCCCCCATTACAGAAAGCACATCCAAATCTTTAAATGAAAATGTAATACTCTCATATCTTCTAAATAAAATCACACTGAAATTAATGCGTTTACATCAACAGTTGATTTATCCCAGAGTATTAGGGGGACACAAGCAAGAGGTTCTAGGGTAAAAGTACAATATTTTTAATTAAGAGCCCTTGAACTTGCCACGTGCTTTGAGCTTGTAGAAGGTGAAAGGGTGGCAAATTTCTGAACAACTCGGTCAGCTCAGCACTATTTTTACAATGATCTGCTAAAAATGATCATTGTGCGATAGAGCTCAAGCTAACATGGGAAATCTGTGCTGAAAGAATTGCAGTTATTGTAATGACCTGGAGGAAGCATACTGTTCACATTCCTCTTGCTTCTTTTGACTCTGGTATCCAGTGGGAAAGTTCTTGATAAGCTTTATTGCACTGCAGAAGGTATAAACAATGCGCTTTGAAATCTGCTGAGCTTAAATCCAAAACTTATCTTTTCATTTGTTTCCTGAATTGTCCCACAGATACAAATCCACTGTCCACACATGCTTATAAAGAACAAAATACAATTATTTCTGTTATACCTCCTCTTCCTTTGCTGTTTTTTCACGTAGTGTTCCTTAATTCAGATTTTTTTTTTACGTGCTACAACATTCTTCTATATGCTGAACTGTGATGTGTTGTTTGATGTCTGCAATCAACATGCAAAGAGGGAAAAAGTAATATTTTTTTCTGACTTATTAGTCTTCATGCTTCAAGATATAAAGTGATTCCTTTGATGGGGTCAGGCAGGAATTTACTCTGCGGCAGAGAAATGTACTGAATCGAGAGGTTTGCAGTACAGAGGGTATTGGCCTTCTGACGGAGCTAATGGGACCCTGTTGTTCACGGGATAATACACTTAGTTAATCAACACAATCTGAGCTGTTTTCACAGTTGCCATGGAAGAAAAATTTTCCACAGGAAATATAGGTCTGGTTGGGTTTTTTTCTTTTTTTTTTCTGCTTTTCTCTAAAAAGATCTTGTACTTTCTTGGCTTTTTGGCATGCTAGAAAAGGCAATGCCTTCATGAGTGCTTTCCTTCTACACACAGATAAAAGTCAATAATTAACCACAAACACCAAAAGCCAATTGATTCTAACATGACGACTCTGTGTAAAACAATAGGGTTAATCCTCAGTTCCTTACCTTCCTAATTTATACAGGCTTATCACTTCTCTTCCCAGAAGTTCCCTCGCGAACCCTCACGTTTCAGCGCCCATGAGGGTTTTTTTCTCTTGGTCTCTTCTAGCAAGGGATGCCGACTTCAGGCAGCCCTGGCCTTTCTGTTCACATCCTCTGACCGCCCTGTACACGAGACCTGTGAGCCTCAGAGAAGGGAGCATCAGCCCCTGATGGTGCTATGCTATTAAAAGCCATCAAGAGAGCAGCAAGAAGGCAGAAGCTGTAGCGGCCCCCAACAGCACGCTTTTCCTCCTGGTACTCTCACTTTGCCTGAAGCCCTGGAAAGATCATTTCTGCAGAGCAGGGCTGGTTTATGAGCTGATTTGTGATATTTACTCCAACCTCTTTTGCCATCTCAGATGCCTTCCCTTTGATCTCAGGACAGGCATGGGAGAGGGATGCCGCAGCGCACCCCAGATTAAATGCACGGAGGTGGGCACAAAGATCCTGTCAGTGGGATGTCAGGAGGGGGCCGGTTGCGCGGTCCAGTGCAGGCACTGCAATAACGATGCAAGCACCTGGGAGTAAAGCTGAAAACTTTTGAGACGGCTGGACCGGCCTTTAAAAAACTTTCATACACTGGCAGGCCCCGATGAGAAGTCAAAGCCATGGTTGGCATGATATTTTGGCAGCAAGGACTTATTTATCTTTCATTAGAGCTGAAGAAACATTTAGGTAACTTTTGGGGGAATGTAGAGAGCTTTTCTAGTGATCAGAAAAGTAACAATTTCAAGGTTGATGTTATTCCTCTTTTGTCAATATATATATGACTGCAAATTTATTGCTATTAAAGAACCAGCTTCAAGAAAGCCAAATGCAAAGTGTGAGATGCACAAGCGACATCACAAAATGACAGAAAGTTTGGTTCTTTCATCACTGTATACGTGATGAGTAAATGTTTTGTGCAAGCGTTTGGACCCCATACAAAGGGTTTTGGCCATGGCCATCCTGCATGGTGCTGCAGGGCCAAGCACCAAGCCCCAGGAGAAGCTTCCCTGGGCGACCAGGGCACTGAGCTCCCCTGGGCAGAGAAAAATTAGTTGTCTCAGCAGGAGAAAAAAGGGTTGTAGCATTGACCCCACAACAACTCCTTGTGACACCAACAACCCCCTGCTTCCGCTGCTGCTGCCCTGCGCAGTGAGCATCAGCCCCATGTTTGGGAACGGACAGAGGGGACTGTCCCTTGCCGTGCTGGACGTGCTCCCAGTGTGCCTGCCGCCTGCCTCTCCGGGGACATCTTGGTGGTGATGTCTCAAACAGCTGCTCCGGCAAAAAGGACAGTGCTGCTGGGTGTGTGGAGATGTAAAACTTAAAACAGCGGAGTGAGTAGTGTAGTGAAAAGTCTGGCGGCTGGATGTGCCGGTTGTCTTGGTAGCTACACACGTTTTTTTTCTCGTTGCTCTGCTAGATGTAGGCATCTGAATTCCTGATGAAAGAAACAGAGGTGCCCAAGGCCTCTTGCGATTCTGCAGTTTGCTGGTTCATGTGTCTTCCTATCTGTGGCACTGCCACAGATATATAAATATCTAAATGTATATTTCTATACCTCAGGGGTATAGAAATTAAATGTGTTTTGTTTAGAATATTCAAGCCATCCCAGCATGTTTAGCCCCTGCAAGAAAAATCTTTAAAAATTATTTGCACCGAGGTGAGCGTCTCTCTACTCGCAGAGGAATGCACCAGCTGCCAGAAGGTGAGACACGTGTGGAAGATTCCCTGTTCCTGTGCAAAGGAGCCGAGCCAAGGGCTAACAATGGTGGCCTGACACTACGATACGAAGGGCGAGAGTGTCTGTGCTCACGCGTGAGTATCCCGCATCGGTGCAAAACGGGCCCGTGGATTCCTCCGTCCCTCCTGGGTATTTCAATTAAAAGCTGGGGAGGAAGTCCAAGAAAATGCCTAAAATGGCTTGAGTCCTTCCTCATGATCTGGAAATGGAAGTTGGCGGTGACTAACTCCAGCCCAGCCACCAAACCCCTCCCTCCCCGACTCTGCATCGCTCTGTTCGTTCCCAGCTCCTCTCCTGCGTTTGCAAACAGTCGGCAGTGGAAACAGTGAAGCAGCCTGGCTTCAAACGCCAGGAACGCACAAGCGGTATGCGACTGCAGCAGTGACTGTCATCCACCCATCCTGGTGTCTAACCTAGGAAGAAGTGATTAAAATCTGACAGGGACAAGTCTTGATTAGAGCATGAGCAGAGGAATGATTTTAAAAGAGGCTGCCGCCAAGCCTGGAAACAAAGCCCAATTAAATCCTGCCATTGACTTAAATTGGCTTCAAACCAGGCCTCTAACAGCTTCTCCAGTAAAAAAAAAAAAAAAAAAAAAAGCTTGTTTATAGTTTTTTAAGCCAGTTCAGGCGATGTCTTCCATCCTCCTCACAAAGCCAATAGATAGCAATATCCATAAAGAACAAGATTAACTAACTGAGTGGTCAGGAAAGCCGCACCCCATACTCACTCACGGTGTGATGGCCTCTGTAATAGGTGTTTTTTTGCTGTTGATTCAGTTGTGGTTGTGCAGTTGACCTGAATTTGAAATCATCAACCCCAAAAGAGGAGTCACCTGGACGTTGGGAGCCGCGAGAGTGCGTGCTACGATGGTGGGTGACTCCACAGGTACCAGCCCGGTTCTTTCTCTTTCCGTTCACTCCCATCCTGCTCCAAGCGTGGAGTCTCAGCCCTTCTGCTCAAAATTTCTAACCGTCTCAGTGCAAATACCCAATGGAGAGCCTTTTTGTGGGATTTCAGCTGCCGCTTTCCTTCCACCGCTCATCCATCTCACATAAAAGTCCATCAGGACTTGCTCTTTGTGTGGTACCTACCCCCATGGGGGTTGTGATCTCTCCTGGTATACAAGAACTATGATAATGTAAAAAATAAAGAACAGAATGGGATGCTTATGATCCCAGCAATGTGTTATTCAAAATCTTGCAGTTCAAAATCTCACCTTCTCTTTCAGTTTACTTCGGTCGCAGCTCTTTCCCCAAGGACTTTAAAAGAGTCAGAGCTCTGCATGCTTGCGAGTGAAGGCTGAGGGAGGATAAATCATCCAGTGTGGGGCCCAGGATGACCTGTCCTCTCCTCCTCGGTGGTGCAGCGTGGAGAAAGATGTCCTTAAAAAGTTTGACCACTTCTGAGATGAAGCCCTCCGCACCCCTCATTCAGCAGTGCCGCAGGGTGTCTTTTGGAGGTGCTGGAGACCGAACGTGCTTGGAGATCACTTTATTCACAGAGTGTGTGATCTGTTGGCTGGAGGGCTGCAGAGCTGAGCTGCCTGCGTATGCCTTACCCAAATTTACCGCTGCACACAGCTTTGTGACCTCAGTTACTGTTTGATAGGGTAAACCTACCTTGGATATTCCCTGCAGAGGTGATTAAAAAGGATGAGTGGATGAAGGCACACCTGAGCAAGGATATCGCTAAACTAATTCATTACTTCTACTAAGCTAATTAAAGGCAGACCAATGAAGTGATCACACCGAGATCATGGTTAAGATCAAATCAATAAATCAATAGATTCAAATGATTGGTCATCAGATTATATGTCCATCTATCAAAATGATTTGTGAAGTTGCCACTGAAGGAATGACTTAGATTTAGTCTTGTCTAGGGAAATTTCGAGGAGGAGGCAGAGTATTTTTGGGCTAAAACCCCAGCAAGCTTCCAAGCAGATGCAGCGACCCCCCCAGTGAAGAATATAGGTCTTCGAAGGATACAAGGATATATATCCCCCTTTCGAAAGATGTATCTCCCCCGCTTCGAAGGGGGATGTAGCCGTCCATTCTTGTTTGGATTTTTTGCCAAGCTACATGACCCAGGTCATGCAGTAATGCTGTCTTGGCTCTGTTTGGGGAAGTAACCTGATAGGTATCTCCACGGTAACTTTCCTTTAACACGTCTTCCTTAAAGCTTAAGCTTATTTTTAAACATATTAACGTTTATTGTCTGTATATTCCCCATTTCACAAATGGCCCAGTTTTCCTCCACTGCTAAAGCAGAGGGAGTGGTCAGGGCAAACCCAGCTACTTCTGAATAATCTTGTTTTCGACTCCAAAGATTGCCACCCTGATTCACTTACAACTTAATTTTAGTAGTCCTCCAAGCGTATTTTTCCCACCAACACATCTGTTCACCCATTCGTACCAGCAGAAAATCAGAAAAACAAGAAGTGAAGGAATCAGTTAATTAAAACTAAGGTAAAAATAAACAATGTAATTTCGTCTGCATCATTCCTTGGGGTTTTTAATTCTGGTGTGAGTTTCTTTATTATGCCGAGCACAGTGCTGAAGGCTTCCTCTGGGCGCACAGCCTGGAGCCTGACATGGTCCCAGGGCAGGCTGCAGCCTGCCCAGCCTGGTGAGAGCCTTCGCCCGAGTCCAGTTCATCTTCCTCTGCATGGGTTATCCTGTGCAAGGCAGAGAGGTGATATTGGTGTTTTTATTTTGGGGAATGGATAATACAAAAAGAACCGTGTTTCCTGCTTCGTTATCATTTGTGTAGGTGTAACTTCTGTTTAGATCAGATTTGGGCTGTATGGCTGGTGGACCAGCTGTAAACCCTTGTGTTTTGGATGGTATCTGTCATCCAGGTCCGTCATAAGTTGTTCCATCAGCAAGTGATCTTACACATATAGAGAGAGTATAAAATATAGACATGTATGGGAGGAAGCCTTGTCAGTAAGGCAGATGCCAGTCTCACAGCAGAGGTAAAGGAAGTATAACATGCTGTCAGCAGAAATCAGCTTTCGGAAGAATATCCTGCTCAACACACTTTCTCCCGAGTATGTTTTCCTCGTGCCTGTTCCTACTCCAGTGTTGTCAGCAGTTGTTAAAATACTGTGAACTTTTTAATGGAAAAGAATTGGGGAACTAACTTTGGGTGAATTTTTTACTTACTCTCATGGCTTCTGACCTAAAACTACAAAATGCTGTTATATTAATCAGTATTTGACCATTAAAGTTTTCTCAGGATCGACTCTAATTTGAGCCTATTTTCATCCCACAACCTCCAGTCCAAGCAAGGGTCAAAACGTTTTTGAATTCCCAATTCATGGAGGCTCCAGGCTTGCTGGTAACGCAGTGAAGGCTTTTCATATTTCTTTGTCACTGACGTGAATTATGGCACGCCTGAGGCAAAATGGGGGCCTTAAAAATAAAAAATGAAAATGTAAAATAAAAGATGCTCTGGTTCCCCTTTTGCCGAGACAGCACAAATCGGGAGGTGAGCTCTGCCCAGTGCTCTGGTAGAAAGCAATTTCCTGATTTAGGGTGATATGTAGCTAAGGATTTTGACTGATCTCATCTATATGTATATTCAGTCTTTCCAAGATGCTATTAGTAAACATAGCCGAAATTTGAATGTCTCATTTTATTTTATAAAGCCCCTTTTGTATTATTTTTAGGGAGAGTTGTCTGTGTTACTTGCAGCCTGACAGAGCTTGGGATCATCTGCAGGTTTAGCAAGCCTAATCTTTCTTCTTTCAGGCAGATAATTTATATGAAAGCCATGTACGGGCCTGTACCCGGGACGGATCCTGGCTCACCCTCACTCTATACAGCCTTTCATTTTGAAAATGAATCACTGCTAAAGACCAGAATAGCACAGGGTTTTGCCAGCCGTCCTCTACTAGTTTAATCCAGCAAGTTTCTCTGCCTGGTTTAGGAGAGCATCGAGTGAGACCGTGCTAAAGCCTGGCTGGAGCCAAGCTGCGGCACATCTG
Source organism: Fregata magnificens (assembly GCA_013389945.1). Taxonomy (NCBI): domain Eukaryota; kingdom Metazoa; phylum Chordata; class Aves; order Suliformes; family Fregatidae; genus Fregata; species Fregata magnificens. The sequence continues at coordinate 47,164 of WAAD01017532.1, forward strand.
GAGCTTCTCCTTTCGCCCCAGAGCCCGCTGCTAGTCTGCTTTAGGAGGAAAGTGGGTTGGTTTGGTACGGCTTGCTCTGGACAAATCCAAGTTGGCTGCTTCTCATCTTGTTGCCATCTCCTGGATGTTTACCAATAAATTGATAATTTGTTCCAGAGAGTTAAAGTTAAGCTGAGTGGTCTGCGATTCCCTTGGCTCCTCTCAACTTCCCTTTTCTGTTGATAGGAACTCCTTTGCCCCTTTTTTAATCTTGGGGTGCCCCGACATGTCTGTCACAAATTCCCCAAATTAACCACATACCATTCTGAGGTAATGTCAGTCAGTGCTGGGTGAAATTCCTCCTGCACAGTGAGATTGAAAACATTCACCTCATCCAGGTCCTCTCTAATCACTTCTTTCTTCCAGGCTTGCATCTCATTCCCTTTCTTGGCTGCCTGTTTGGGAGCAATATATTCACTGCAGACCGATAATAAAAAAAGTATTAGGCACTTTGACTTTATTGACATTATTTATCAATAGTATTTGCTATTTATTGAGTAGCAGAGCAACACTTTTTCTTACTCATCTTCTTATTACAGCATGAGATGAAGTCCTCTGTGAACTGTGCCCCGTGCTGGAGTCAGGGGCGTCCAATGCTCTTTTTTTTATTGGGTCACAACAGGGAAGATTGCGTGGAGCCGAGCTGGTTCACTCTGGCCTCTGTCGGGTTTTTAATATATTTTTTTAAAGTTCTTCTGGGCTCAGTCTCAAATAGAAATTTGGGCTGGTGAAGACACCGAGGTCACCTCCCTTCCTCAGCGCTTGCGTTAAGCCCAGACGACTCAGTGGCCGTCCTAAGGCCGTGTTTCTGAAGGTCCCCTCCCAAGATCCAAAATCCCCACATCTGCCCAATGACTTCTTCGGCAAGGGGGCCGGCAGGGAGGACCCTGTCTGCACAACCTCCTGCCTGCCCCCCGGGCGGCTCCCTGCGAAGGACAACCCCGACCCCCCTGTCGGGATGCTTGTGCTTCTCCTGGCGCTGTGGACGCTGGTGATGCTCCCGGAGGCTGAGGCTCCCCTGCATCCTTTTGGAAGCCCTGTCGCTATGGCGACTGTGTGCAGCTTTACGATCTGTTTGTTGTCCACCTATTTTGATCAGAAATGCTTTTGGAGCTTTTATATTTTCAGTGATTTTAATTCAAATTGCTAGTGGGTGGTTTTGAATTCAAGAAGGAAATGATACACTGCGAGGAAAAACTTTCAGAAACCTTTGTGGTTCACTGTTGCATTCATTTATTTTTTAATGATTAAAAGAGACTTTTTGTCAATTTTATATCCATTTTGTGTCATTCTCACAGTGCTCTGAGAACTTTGGAGAGAAAGAGAAAAATCTTTACTTCACCCCCTGGTTTGGGTGCAAAACCCACCAAGTCGCTCATTATGACCCAGCCAGGGTGGCCCGTGTCAGCGAGAGGACTGGCAGGGCTGCCTAGGTGCTCCCCTGGCCCGATTCCTGGGGGACTGGCAGGAGCCCGGCAGGACGGACCGGGAGCCCTTCAGGGTCTGCAGCTTAAAGGCAATTTTGGCCTGGAGTGGGCCTGCGGGTGGCCCGGGGGGATCCCCCTCTTGGTGCTCCCAGCTCAATTAGGGGACAGATGGAAAGGAGAAGCAGTGAAGGTGAAGCCTCAGAGTGTGCACGTGGTAACTTCACCCACCTCTGCTCACCTGCAGATACTTGTTCAGCACGGAGGGACATTTCAGACCCCAGCGGTCGCTCCTCCCGGATAAGGAGTTAATGCTTTTACCAGCCAGATTTTAGCACTTGCAATCTGATGACTATTTTAATGACGGATCACAACTTGCATCTGCATCCTTCTTGGCCTGTCCTCCACCAGGGTTTCTGCCTCTGGCAGAGAGAGTTTTTATTCCTTGCCTTCTGCGTGTTCCTCCAGCTGCTCTGACCCCCTCCCCGGCCACAGCGGTCCCCCAACACCCCCCCAAGTATCTCCCTCTTCAGCACATCTTAGGAGGTGAAGAGCTGTTTAACTTTGACAAATAGTAGTACTTCTGCATTTAATAGTAATATTTTAGGGAGGCATTTGCTTTCAAAGGCATTGAAATACCTCTCTGTACCTTTGTCGGATTTCAGACTTTCGCATCCAGGTGCTGGCATGGGAAGAGCTGTTTGGTTGGAAACTCGTGGTTTGCTCTGTAGGTTTGAGATTATCAATGAGGAAATCTTATTTCTCAACATGTAGTTTAATAAGAGCTAACAGGTGACTAATAATAAAAACGTACAGATGTGAAATCGAGAGATTATTGGGGAGAAAAACTGAACTCTGCTCAGAACGCTTTCAAATAAAGAAAAGAAGGACTATGTTTTTAGTTGTGTTTTCATGTAGTTTGGTTACTAGCATTCATTTGTTCTGGACAGTCAAAATAAACTACTTTCTTTTTAGATTTCCTAACATTTTTACTTATAAAGCATGGCATGATGCTCTTGGATTTGGTCTTCTATAACAGTGGCATTCTTAAATAAAGCTGCTTAAATGGCAAAGGGCTTCCTAGGTACTTCAGCAGCAGGTTTTGATAAACCTCTCAGTTTTATGGGCAGAACAAAAACCTTGGGAAGCCTTTTGCAGGAGTCCCTGTGGAAAGGACCTTTCTTTTTCATCTAGCCCTCAGTGTTGTGCTGGGAAGAAGTCTGGGACAAGGGGCAAAGGGACAGCTTTGCACCCAGCGCCCCAGGAGCTGGGGAGCTCACCGGGATGCTCCTCTCCTCCCTGGGTACGAGGCAGAGCCATGACGGGAGCAGAGGGTCACGGCAGCTCATGCTACCGAGTAGCTTTTTCTGAAGGATACGATGGGGACAAAAAAAGGGGTCTGTCATTCACCATTTTTGGTCACAGCCAACCCTTTGCAGGCAGCTTTGCTCCATGCTGCTGAGCTTGCTGGCAATCGCAGCCTGCCCCAAGCCCACCTTATCCTCCAAGCGCCAGTTGTGATCCCATAGGGCGATGCTCAACTGCGGGGTGGTGGCTGCCAACACCGGCTCCTTGCAGGAAGTCTCTTCCCTATTTACACCAGCACATAGCCGGCAGAAGCCCACCCAAGTGGCTGTGCCCCTCCTCAGAATAGCCCCTACCTGCAAATGGGAAAGTGGAAAAATGTCAGTCTTCTCACCTTGCCACACATTTGAGACCAAGGCCAAGCACTGCCCCTCAGAGAGAAAAGAAACAAAATACTGAGATGGCACAGAGATGCTCAAACAAAGAGAAAACACTGCCTTAAGTTACTAGACAGCACAAACACAAATGTGGAAAACCTGGCTGAAAGCCCGGGATAACTGGGACTGGTCTGAGGTGCTTCGGCTGATCATCCCCCACACATCAGGGGCCCCAACGTTCATCAGCAAGTTGAAGGGTAATGGTGGGTGCTTTGAAAACCTGCAAACAAGGTCCAGCCCTTGGCCCGAGTTTTGCAGGGGGCAGTGCATGGTATTTGCCCTTGCTGAAGAAGGCGGCAATGAAAAGTCACCTCCCTGTTCTGATGGCACCATGTTGACTTTCAGGAGGTTGTTCCTACCAGCGACGAGCATGCTCAAGTTAGCCCAGACATTATTAAAAAGCTATTCCAAGTGCTCTGGCTGGCTGTACACGTTAGTGACAAGATTATTAGCATCAGAGGAAATCCTAACTTTTGTTAGAAAGAATGTAAACAGCTGCTGTTCACAAAAGACCTGCTTCATTCAGCATCCAGGAAAGAAAAAAAAAAGAGAAAACCTTCCCAGGCCGTTGCTGCATGGCTGGCTTCTGCTCAGCACCATCCTGCTCCTAAGCAAAGGGCCTGAAGGCTGTTTAGGGACTAACAATGGGGAAAAAGCATAAGCTTAAATGCAGCATTTCACATGAAAAATGCCTGAGTACAGGTTTAGATGTCATCTCACCCCAAAGCCAGCCCTGCACACCATCAGTTGAGCTCAGAGCATTGTTTCCATATATATATATATATACATATTTGTAACAAAAGTTATAAGTGGACACAGCATTTTGTGAGCTCCCAGAGACTTGGGATATCTGAAGGACTGTAAATATGAGAAGTGTTGAACTCATTGCAGTCCAGGGTCCCATCCTGGAATTACCTCTCCCCACCATGATCTTGTGGCAGAGCTCAGTACATTGGCTTAGAATTGCCTTTATCCTCTACTATAAAGAAAAGGAGTCAGTTTGAAAAATCCCTATTTTACTGCATTTTCATCTCAGGGAGTTGAAAGAGCAGCCATTGAATTCAGGACAAAACAAAGAATTATCATATCTTTGAGGTTTTTTTCTTTCTTCTTATAAATAGCCTGTCTCCAACTATAAAAGCAACCATCTTCTGGTCACCCATCTTTGCTGAAGGACCCAGTTTCAAACTATTACCGAATCAACCCCACACCACCATTTAACTGGGCTGAGACACAAGCTCGCCCTGCAGCAGCCCCTCAGATCTTTTTTTTCTGGAGCTACAAGTAGGTCCCAGAGTGGTGTCAGCAGGATGTCCGGGAGTGGACGGTGATGGCTCTGGACGTGGCAGGCTCTGCGGCTGTTACTAATCCCAGCTTTCATGGCACAGCAGGGCACGAAGCAGTCTTGGGGGGCCAGAGGGGTGCTGTGCAGAGCAGAGGAGGACACATCTCCTATCCACATTGTTTAGCAGTGCATGTGCCAAGCAGGGAAATAATTTGCAGAATGCTGCCAGTGGGAGGCCTCAATGATGAGTGTGTTTGGCCCCTTACTGCCTAGAGACATCTCGATTTTGGGGTCACTTATGGGATCAGGACAAAGCAGGGATTAATTGAGATGCTGCAGTCCTCTAATAAATATCTAAGCTCAGCTCCTCTGAAACACCCTGTGGACATTTTAAACCCAAGCACCGGCCAGCAGCCAGCGATATGGGTGGCATGTGAACAGGTTCCAGAACTCGTCAGGATTTTGAACTGCCTGTCAAGCTCACCCCTACCCTGTGATCCCTGTTTCAGTGCTTTTCTGAGTGAGGCTGGCCCCACAGCCCTTTCTACTCCAGTTGGGTGTTTATTGCTTTGAGGGTCGTTGAATCCCTCTGCCTCTCTATAGAGAATGTCAGTATCCGATGGCGGCAGATACTGCTGTCACAAAATTGCACGGGCTAAGGGCAACCCGGAGCTAGTCTAGAGACACCCTCATAAGACCTCCTGGTTAGATATTATCTATCCTATTAAGCTGGTGCCATCTAGTAAGTCCATGATGATGTCCTACCATGCCAGACAGGCTCCAGGCATTATGCTGGAGCCGCGGGGAGAGCCGAGTGCTTGTGGCTCTGCGGTACCCACACTGGTGCTGCTGGGTAGAACATCACCAGAAGATGGAAAAGGCCATGGCAAAGGTGGTGGGAAGGCTCCAGCAGCGGCAGAGCAGCCCACTTCCTGCTCTGCTGCAGCTGCCTGAGGTTGCAGCAGCTCCAGGGTCATTCATCCCAGACCGGGAGTAATTGGCGTTGGCTGCTGAAATGCTGAGCCCTGAAACTTGTTTCATCATATTTAGCATTTCCCGCTATATGACATGCAACTTCGCGAAGTGTTCTGCTTGGTGTTTGTGCTGTAGCAAAGCCCTTAGTCACCTCCTGGTCCCGTGTGTCAGTCCTGGGGAAGGAGGAGGCAAAACAGATCTTGCAAGAACAGGCAAATTACTTTCACTTGCTCAAAGAAAAAAAAAAAAAGAAAAAAAAAGATAGTAAGAGGAAGTGAATAATTTAAAGCAGCAGGATCCAAAATGAGTTCCTTTATTATAGAAAAGTTTGAATCATCTACCGGCATGGTATGGGGGTTGCAAGTGCCCGAGTGATGGCAGGGAAATCTTTCCATGCAAGAAGGCGCATATACTGATGGCAAAACAAGTAAACTAGACTTTGCTAACTGCTTGCTGCAGTTTTATCCAACAGGGCTCCTCACTGAGACCTGAGAAAATGACTGCCCTGGGGCTGCCTTTCCCCAGCGAACCTCCATGGGGCCCGGAGGACTGACAAGTTCAGGCTCCGACATGCTCTAAGAGGAAGATAATCCTGTAGGGAAGATCTTATACTGAGAACATTTAGCATCGTGTGTTTTAAGATGTTTGGTTTCCTAAAATGTTGGTGGATTCATTTTCAAAGGCAGGCGTTTTGCCCACAAGCACCTAGAGAGCTTTATCAGAGTGTTTTGCTCCCTGCATCACCACCTCAGTCACCGACGCTGAAAAATTCACCCCCAGAAATGAACAGGTAGAGGTTGCAGTGATTGTAGTGCTCCTGATGGGAGGCACCAAGCAGGTGCTCTTGAAGATTGCCAGGTCTTCCTATAGAGGACTTCCTGTACTGTAACCAGCCCCCCGAAAGAGGCTGCAGCATGAGCCCCCCAAGCACAGTACGGCGTGTCTGCGGGGCTCGCTCCCCCGTGCCAGCAGCCAGCTGCACCCTGCAATTTGCTGTAGCCTCCAAATAATCTCCAAAGGTGATCCTGAGTACCCCCGTTGGCAATTCGGCAGTGGGGAGTCCACCATCCTCGGTACAATGTCAAACCCCGCATCGGGCTGTGAGGTTCCCACACCTCTGGCAGTAAGAGAGGCCTCTGCCAAAACTCCCCCCCCCAGCAGCCAGATTTATGGGCTGGCGAAAGGCTGGACCTGCCACGCTCTTCTCCAGCCAGAAACCAGGCAGCCCTTGTAGAAATAAGCCTTGTCATTAAGTCCTGGCTGAGATGCACGGTGCAGCGCATCTCGTTTGAGCTGCAGCTCCAGCATCTCCACAGACTCCAGCCGACATCTTCTAGGTGATGTTTTCAAATTTCCTCTCAGTATGATGAAAGACTGGAAGTTCAATTTATTAAAAGAAATAATCTCAGCTCCTGGAGCTGCGATTTCGATTTCATCACCTCGCTCCAGGAGCTGGGACCTTGGCACAGATGGATAGTGCCTATCTGTTAATCCAGTGCCAGAGAGAAGAAAGGAAGAAAAAGCTCATCGTTTCGTAGCAAACCAAAGAGAGAAATCATTTCGCGGCCCTGCTCCTACCCGAGACTCAAAAAGCACTGATGCATTGAGGCCTTAGAGTGGTTTTTTTTTTTCAAAGGTCACGGAATGAGCGGAATAAAAATTGGCATTAAATTCTGTGTGACTAAAACCGTGATGCAGAGTCACTGTGAGTGAAAACCCCAGAGAACCTGAAACACTGTTATAGTTGTACTACAAGGCTTTGGATTTTTTTTTCCTCTACCCCTCTGGTGCCTGACGTTCCTGCAATTAATTTTATCTGTGTGTGAGCAGAAGGAGGGGACAGGAATGGAGCGTGAAGCAAATTGGTTTTTGGTTTTCCTTGTATCCAAACAGTGGGCCTTCTTAAAAGAAGAGCTTACATTTTAGCCCCAGCATAAATCTCTCTTACATTCTGGGTAATCCATGAAAAAAAAAAAAAAAACCCAAAGAGTACATTTTGGGGAGGAAAAAAGGTGCGCACCCAGAGGCACGCAGAGGGACCCATGTAGTGCAACAGGCAGAAGACAGGTGAGTACTCGGGCTGTGTGCGGGGATGCTGGCATTGGTGGCGGGCGGCTGCCTGGAGGCCACCCGGCAGGATGGGAAGCGGCTGCTCAGGACAGACAACTGAGGACGGGAAGCCACCGATAAATTACTTCTGATCTCACTGTGACTCACTACAGAAACTTCCCTACCTTAGCTCATCTTTTCAAGACAGCTTCACTGACAACTGATTCGTGGTGTTTTGGGTTTTTTTAAACCAAACTTAGAAAGCAACCCAAACACATCAGCACTGAATAATTACCGTACATGTTTAGCACCTACATAATAAAAGCGCTTGTGCTGCACTTTTCCAATCTGGAGCGCCATAGATTCTGAGTAATCGTTTCTAACCCCGTGCTACCGATGTTTGCGTTGCTTTCCCAGGCCCGCCGACAAGAAAGCCGAGGCGGAGGGTGAGCCCGACGTCCTGGAAAAGCCGCAGAGTCAAACCGAAAGAGTGCAGGTGTCGCTGAGATTTTCATCTCTCCCTGCTGCACACAACCTTTTCAAAAAGGCAGAGCCAGGACTCGTTGCCTGTATTTCTCTTCCTGCTGTCCCTTTGAACACCATTCTGCACGCAAACATGCCCATGGACTAAATATCTCAAAGCTCATCCTTTCCTGTAGCCGTACACTACCTTGTCTTCTTCAAGCCTCTGTATGGCTTACGCTGCAGCTGAACCCAAAGCAGCAGTGTGAGGAAAAATGGTGATAGAAATAATTTAAGGAAAGAAGGAAGCCAGAACAGCTCTGCCAGCTTTTATATCTCCTCCTAAAGTTGGCATGAACATACATGGCTTGGAGGAAGCACACGCAGCCACGTTCCTCGCTCGCAGCAGTTTTGAATGGGGGTAGGAGGACCTGTCGCCTCGAGAGCGAGCAATTTTCCCGGGTGTGCTGTGTCGGATGATTGGTGGTGCAGCCTGGCACACCGTGGTGCCTGTTGGGATGCTCTCCGTGCTGGTCCCTGAAGCTGTTGGAGATCTTTGGTGCTCACCTGCCATAGCCACCTCCTGGCTCGCCAGGGCAGGCAGGCGCAGAGGCTCCTCCAGCAGCGCCTGCGAGTGCGCGGGAAGTGAGCGGAGGCACGGATGGGAAAACGGGGAGGTGTGCAACAGGGCGGGTGGACTGAGTGTCCAGCACATGGACAGAAAATTGAAATCCCGTGAAGGGACAGGTTCCTCGCTTGGAAGGCTGTTTGAAGGGCTGTTTTAAAAGATTTCTCCAGTGGACTGAGGAGGAAGAAGACGGCATTTCAGATGCTGGAGGTACAGCACATATTGCTTTCAGGTATTTTCATGGGGGATTTAGGGACAGCTTGATCTACTTAAGATGCAAAAGATAGTCCAAGATAGACCGAAAATTTGGAACAAAACCAAAGGACATTATGTTGTTACAACCAGATAAACGCTCTGTTTCTCTTTCAAAGATAAGCGGATTTTACTGCAGATCTTTCTACTTTTTATCCTCATGTTTTCTACTTCTGATGAACTGTTCTCTCAAGAGAAGGCAGCCCCTCCATGTCCACGTTGCTGGGGGCAGCTGCTCCAGGTCCGGCTGGGGAATGAAATCTCCTCCTTGAAAGAAGTTATCCATAATCAGTGAAAAGACTTCTCAAAATTGTATGGAGAGCCTTTTAATAAAAAAAAATAGAACAAACCAAAAAGCAACCTGGTTATGTTAGTCCCATGATAAGGAATTCAGCCTACTCTTACTTTACTCCACCTGCAGCTCTTCAGCTCTGATTTTTCAATGGCTGGGAATGGAAACACAAATTTGATGCCAGTCCTGGTTCCAGAACTGTAGTCAGTCAAAAATGTAAAACCTCTTTGGTTAATAGTTTCAGCTCTGTCCTTCTTCAGTCTCCAGCCTTTAAGCATTCACATGTCAGTGAAGTGCCAGTGTTCAGCCCCCGGCTCTCATCTGGAGGCCTCAGGATGTCAGAGGTTTCCACAGTCAGACGCTGGATAAAACCGTGCTTCTCAAGGAGCCTCTCACAAACCATTGGAGCTTTCTGAGCCTATTTTGTCCAAGAAAAATTATTTTAGATCCATAATGAGGAGTTTATTCCAGGTCTTTTTCTATTTTGTACGCAATATTTTAGTTATGGCTCTACCCTTGCCAACACCATGGGCTGCTATTTTGTTGTCATTCCTGCTAATGAAGTAAATAGCTTTGCGTTCCAGCTCATGGTAATAACACAGCTATATTCCTAGTTGGCCTTGGCCAAGACAAGCTATTAAAATGAGTTTTGTTTTGTCACGTTTCATTTTCTGAATCACCTTCAGGAGGCGTGGAGCTGGTAGAAAGGCACTGAACAGGCTGAGAGTCAAAGGCAGGAAAAACATCTGAGACGAACCCGCCACGCCAGGCTCCGCTGGGACAAAAGCAATAATGTTGCTTGTTTCCTAATGCCGTGCAAAGACACATGTGAGAAAAGGCTCATTTTGTGTGTGTGTGCGTGCGTGCGTGCGTGTTGGAAGTACAGCCCTTTTTTTTTTTAATCTGCTGCTTGTAACTCATGGTGAAATGCCTGAGCAGACTGTCTGCTGGCTTTTGCTGCAGGGAGGTGGGCAGTGGAAAATGCAGCGCTGGGTTTGCCGAGTGCTTCCCCATTACTAGAGTAATTTTGCTCAGCGTTGTCTGTTCTGATAGGGAGAAAAAAAAAAAAAGATTATTTCACATGACTTGAACTCTGCAGCTTGATACGATCATTAGAAAGCTTTGACTGTGTTATAAATAACTTTTGATGCTAGCACAGCTTTGTGCAGGCTCCTCTCTGAAGCACCTACCTTGGCAGCCGCTGCCAGCAGCCTCACTTAACGTGGAGACATCCATGATGGCAGTCACTGGTGGGGATGGTGGGCTGAAGAGATCATCTTTGCGTGCACCGTGTGATGCTGCCGCCTTCTGCTTTGCTGGGGATGAGGAAGGCTTGAGCCCTTTCCTCTCCCCACACCCACCACCCCGCGTGCTCCTTGAGATGGGCTCGTTTCTTTAGCTGTGTAGGGTTGCATCCATGCCTGGATCCCATAGGACCTTGGTATGGACCCAGCATCACTCATTGCATGGGCAAACCTTTTTTGAAAGGGACCAACAAATTTCAGAGCAGCCAGGAAAAAAGCTGCCTTCTCAGCAAAATAAGCCTCTGAGTGGCTGCCAATTAGCTGCTGCAACAGCTCATGATGCCAGGTAGTGTTTGAAAGCCAGAGATTTATAATCCAGGGTCACATAAAGTCTATGGCAAATCAAATCTGTGATGAAAAAAAGGCCTGTAATAAAAAGATTCAACACAGGAAGTCTGATAAACTGTTCATTTTACTTAGGATAATTATTTACATCTAGGTAGCATTGACAGTTCAGGGCTTTGATATACTCTGATGTGATTTATGGGCAGCAGAAAGGAGCTGGGTTGAGGTCACCGTCCTCAGCCCACGAACACCCGCTCCCCGTGCAAAGCTCGGATGAGCATGTGCCACCCCAGCAAATACGACCGACCACAGGTGCCTGCCATCTGAAGCATGGCATCTTCGTGGGCTGCTGCTCAGAGGTGATCTCTACATCATTCTGATTAAATGCTAATGAAGATACTACATTTATAGACAACTCAAAGAGCTTGACAAAGAGTCCAAGGGAATAAGCCAAAAATGGTGTACTGACCCCAGAAGAGACAAGTGGGAAAGGAGAAAGGAAATGAGGCTGCCTCATCTGCCAGGAGCTGTTTTTGGTGCTTCAGTAGATGGTTCATCAACAGTGGCCACAGCCCCAAGTGTAAAAGAGGCCACCATCATTACCCATCGCTCTGTTCTGCCAACACAACCTACAGCATCGGGCTGAGGAAACAGCTGCAAAATGAGCAACGGCCAGGGCTCTAACATCAGTTTTCAGCACAAATGCTGCAGCTGCTTGTGTTTTTGAGGATTTGCTGTGACCCTCTCTCATGGATGCCATCCTCCCCCTCGGAGGTCTCCAGGTGTAAGCAGGACAAGCCATGTTGGTGAGGTGGTGGAGGCGGTCGCAACCCAGGACAGAAATGTTGCATGAGCACAGTGGTTGCCGAAACAGTAAAAGCAATTTTTGAGAGAGATGTCGTATGTAATATGGGAACGGAATAAGGATGGGCTCCGTTTCTCCATTAGCAGAAGGAGCACCTCTGGGTGCCAGTCTCAGGTTTTAAAGGCGGGTAGCATCTGAAACCAAAAAAAAGGAGACTGTTGTTTGGGTTTATCAACAGCTGATGAATGTCTGAAAAGAGGCTGATGCTTGTGGGTGACAGCAGGGGGGACGGGGACAAGGTCTAGGAAATAGGTAAAAACTTCCTGAAGCAAATCCAGCACAGGCCTTTCTGAGTTTTACCCTCCTGGAAGTGGTGTCCAGTAGACCCACTGGGATTCACATTTACCTCAACTCTCTCAAGAAGATCCCACAAAGATAAAATGAAATCTGTCCTAGAATGCCTGAAAAAGGATGGGGTATCTCATTCTGCCTCCTACCTGGGAGCAACACCTCTTTGCCATCTCACCGCCCTGCGGGAACAATACGCAGTGGCACTGAGAGACATCCAAAATATCTGCCCGGGAGGACAAGTGTGGGTTGTTCCTCACACCAATCCCTTTAGGGAGGGGTTTATCTTGTTGGAAGGTTTCTGGAGAAACTAGAGGCTCAGGGGCGATCCTCACAGAGCTGTTGCCTTTCTTCATAGACTTTCATCCCTGAACGGTTTGGAGATCCGTGATTTATGAGTATTTTAAATGTTCGGTCTCCGCTTAGCTGAGCAGGGAGATGGATGGCCATTCGCTCCGCGTGGAGCAGTGGGATGCAAGAACCTTGGCACCTGGAGCCAGCTCTCACCCCCAAAACCGAACATGAGTGAAGGGGTTTTGTGACAAGCATAATGACTTACGTGCTGAAACCGTACAAAACCGAACTCATGTTTTACAGAAAAGGCTGCAGCTCTGGGATGAATTTTGGCAAACACACGCCCTTCAAAAAATCCACAATACCGACATTCGGGGGGGGGGGAAGTACACAAAATATCCAAGCCCATGTTTTTCATTAAAAAATCATAATGTTTCATGTCTAAAATGTTAAAATGAATCATTTCAATGCATCCGATACAACCAGGATGAAGAGACTGCTCCAACAACACACCACCTCTCTCAGCAAGCAGACAGGAGACGAATGCCCCTTTTGATTTGCATTGTAGCTGATGTCTTCTAGGACATGGAAGAGGAATGGGGATGAAAAGGATACTAAGCAGGCTGCATCTCCAGAGAAGAAAACTGCCATTAATCCCCTTCCCCAGCACATAAGCAGCCACTTGAGACCCAGCACAGGAAGACGAAGAGGAGATGAGAGTGACTGAGGAAGAACAGCACAACCAGAAGAGGATATGTTCTCAAAGGCACCGCCAGCATGCTGCCATCTAGGACCATGTTCACGTGACAGCAGATCAACTGAAAATACCTACATGATGCCCCATGGACAGAAAATCCTGATGCACCGGGGTCATGCTTCTTTGCAGTCCCATCTTGAGTTTTGATACCTACCATGATGGTACCTCTGGTACCTTTCCAGAGGCAACTGCCATGCCCTCCTCCTGGCTTATGCACTCGAGCAGTGAGGCCAGGACTCACATTTCATGCAAGGACCAAGAAATCAGGTGACTGAGCCATGTTCACAGTCATATGGAAAGAAAAGGCAGCAAACAGGCAAACTCCAGGCTCCTCCAGTGGAGCGGGTAAATTCAGCAAGGTGGCAGGCAGTGGTGTGTCCCCACGCCCCGATCTAGCCTTTCCAGAATCAGCTGGTGCTAATTTTCAACAGATATTTAGATTGCAACCTCAAATGCTTTTTTTGTTTCTTTTGCAGCCAGGACTGTTGCTGGCAATGGCATGATGTGAAGGCCCGGTGAGCTGTGCTGTCACAGGGCTGAATTTTGGGCAGCATCCCCTTCCGCATCCGATGGGGAGAGGCTGGAAAGCAGCCGAAAAAAAGTGAGACAACAGGCAAACAACCTACTGTTGCGAAGGAGTTAAGTGACAGAGAGATACAACAGACCTTCCAGCAACTTGCCGATTGACTTCTGCGGTTGGATGCAACTTCAGCCCAGGTGAGCCAAAAATCATCCCACCAACCCCCCTCCCAGGCTGCAGAGGGAGGAACGGCACTGTCAGTGCCTCAGGATCTCCATGGGAACTGGATCAGAGAGGGGGAAAGTGGGAGAGAAGAGCAGAGCGCAGACCGGAGCAAGCAGCGGGGAACAGGGAGGTGGTGGCAGTGGGGACAAGCGGCGGGTGGAAGCTGTCCATGGGCCCGAGACGCCCCATGGTGAGCAATAACAGGCTTGCTGCAAAACCTGCTGCATTGGGGAAGAAAACGAAGCAACGTATAGTGCGCATGCCAGGGGGACGGTGTGCTTCCTCACAGCAGATTAAAGCCGGCAGCAATATCAGCAGAGCAAGCTTGTGAGGAAAAGCAAAAGCCAGCAAGAAGAGCTTGCTCTTCCCACAGGTTTTGTGGGGAGGAGAACAGGGTGAGCAAAGCAGGGAGACAAGGGATGCTTCTCCACCCACATTCTCCTCCTCCCTTCCAGCCCCCTGGGGAACTGTGATAGGAAAATAGCCTCAGCAGTGTCACCTCTTCCCTCTTCTCTCCAGCCGTGGCCTGGGGATCTCTGGGCAGTGGTGGCTTTCACTTGGGCTGGGGTGAGCAACCTGGGGCACCAGTGCCCGTTGAGCCCACCCAAAGCCTCATCATTCATCACAGAGGGGCTCGTCCCTTCGCTGGGTGGCAAAGCAGCTGCTGTAGGGCAGAAGCACAGGAGTTCATGGCGGGCCAGGGAAAGGACCGGCGACAGGCTGGCCGAGCGCCACTCACAGGCATCAGCTCTGCACCTTGCAAGCACCTCTCTGCTGTCCCATGACGGCACCACATTCCTGCTGCCCAAGAACAACGTGGGAGCATTCCCACACTGCCGAGGGGAAGAGCTTGTGCTCTCCACCAACACCTGCACTGGTAGCCCCCACTCGCTGGGATGTCTCCTCGCCTGCCTCCTGATGGGAGCAGTGTCTTGGGCAAGCACAGGCAGCGACTTAGGCTTGGTCTCTGCCCATCTCTTCTTCACGTTATCTTTCCAACCAGTCTTCTCCCCTGCTCCTTTCTGAGAGTATGAAACCCACGGTGGTGTCAGTCAGGGAAGTGGTGTTGTTGCCACCCTCTGCCCTGATGCCTTTGGAGGAGGGAGTTTTCCAGAAACAGTGCAGATCTGCCCGCCGCGGGTGCTCCCCTCCTGGAAGCTCAGCTCTGCCTGGACTGGCTCTCACAACGCTGGTGCTGCTTGGGTCATCTTCACTGAGCATTTTGTGGCCCCAGACTACTTCGGGATGCCATTAGCTTCTTCACAAACAGCTAATGGGAGAGGACTGATGGATGCTGGTGTCTTTACTTGCCTGCGCACACACATGCAGATGGCTACTCCTGCCTCATCTCTTGAAGGTGTATTTTCATATGTGTGAGTTGGGTTTCACCATCGTGCCTGACTGCACAGTGGTGGGAGCAGCTCCCAGGGCTCCCCCTGAGGGGTATGGGCACAGGGCCACCCAAAGCAGTTGCAAAGCTTTCTCATCCCAACCCAAACATCTGCATCTCCACAAATACTCCTTCCCCATCTGACTGAGGTGGGAGAACACACCCATGAAGCTCACTCCATGGTGTGTTGCTACAAGTCTGGCAAACTGGTTGAGGCTTCAGCCATTCCTCTGAGACAACAGACACCTTTCAACCAGTATACTCTTGATGGTCTGCCATTATTTTAACAGGCCCGTAAAGTGATTTTGTGGGGGAAACTAAACACCCTGAGTTTCCCCCTCAAACTGCTGCTCAGTTTGGTTGCTGTCCGTCCCCTCCTACTTCCGCACAACCCAACGTACTGTCTCGGCGCCACATCGTCCCAATTCTGGCATTTTAATGCAAGAGCAGCAAGGGATTTGGCACATGAGGCACAGCCAATGCCGTGCAGCACCTGGAGCTCATTGCCTCTTTTCCAAAAGGAAGAGAAGGAAGCCGCTCTCTGGTCATTTTGGCCTGCCTGGAGCACTCTCTGCCAGGGCCTGCTCAGCAATGCAGCTCGTCTCAGCTGACAAACTTGTGGAAAGCGTCAGAAATGTCAAAATTGCCTTCTGCTCCACAGCAGGTATACCAGTGATTTGTTTTTCTCTAAGCCAGGCAGCTGCAGGATACACTATTCTCTGCAGTTTTAACTGTCATGTCCTCCTGATTGTATTTTTGGGTCCACAGCTCAGACGCATCCTTCATTTATAGGACAGGCAAATGGCACTGACATGGTCATAATTTCTCCCCTACACACTTATCTTCCCCCGGGATGCTTAGAAATCTGTCCAGCTCC
Organism: Fregata magnificens; assembly: GCA_013389945.1. Taxonomy (NCBI): domain Eukaryota; kingdom Metazoa; phylum Chordata; class Aves; order Suliformes; family Fregatidae; genus Fregata; species Fregata magnificens. The sequence goes on from WAAD01017532.1 coordinate 63,117, forward strand.
TCTTTCCACCCCAAAAAGCTGTCTGTATTTTGCAAGAAGGGGATGCTGTAGTTGAAAATGATTGTTGCTTCAGGAAAAAAAGAAAAAGGTGGTGGGAAGGAATGGGCTTTCCCCCTCCCACCACATCCAGCGGAGATGGAGGCCAAACCATAAAAGCTAGGACAGAGTGATGCCAGCCTTAGCAAGCAACCATATCCCAGGGAAATGGGGCTCTGTCCCTTTGCATAAGATAGATGCCTCGTACCTTCACTTGACGCTGCCTGTGCTGAGAAGCTTCTCTCTTAGGCCACTCCCTGAAGCTTTTCTTTCTCCCCCCAAACACAACCCTTAATGTGCGCTACAAAAACAGGGCTGCCGGCAGCCCTGTGCTGGAGCTGCCATGCGTCATCACAGAGCTCAGGCCCTTTGCGGTAGGGGAACAGCAGCAGGGCCATTGCAATGGGCAGCAGCTGAAAAAGGATTTTCTTTCCCAGGTCTGTAAGTATTTGCTGCTTTACAGTCCATATTTTCCCATTTGAAATCAAATCTGAAATCAAATTTAACAGCGATGGCTTTACGTGCTGCACCAGAACAGAGTTTCAAAGGGTGTGGGGGGAGAGTGCCTGTAGCCTGCCATTTGGAGGGATCCATTAAAAAAAAAGCAATAAAAAAATACAAAAAGAAACTGTCTTCTTGCAGGCACAGCCTCAAGCAAATGCACACAAAGCCATGAAGGAACGGGAAATGCTTGCACTGATGTGTCTGTCCCCAGCCAAAAACATACGCTCAGGGCAATATGCACAGACTGAAAGGAGACAAACCAGAAAGACGTAGCTGGACCCAAAACAAAGTTCTCAAGGAAATAAATTCCCCGATCAGTGAGCATCTGGGTTCCAGGTCCTGAAAAATCAAACACAGTACACAAAATGGACTATCATAAACAGGGACATCTGACGTTTTACTCAGCTGTACAGGACATTCAAATGGGAGTTCAAATCCCAGAGAATGGCATTTAACCTGGATATCCTGCTGCCTGGATGAATGCTTTGACCACTGTTGAGAAGATCACCTTTCCCTCCCCACCCGTTCTGTTCCATTCCTGCCCCCATCACCAAAACCACCTTGCAAATTCAGGATGAGCTTTCTACCAGCTAAACCTGGTAAATAAACTGTCCAGCTATAAACTCTGGATTCTAGTTGTTCCTTTTTATTTCTTCAGAGTAGAAAACAGCAAACCGTATCACTTCAGAGCACTGACACCAGCTGATAAAATAACCTTGACATTTGCTTGCTGCAGATTAAAGAAAGCCCCAGCAATTACTGAAAAACCTGCAGGTTTTGGTTCTGTCAATGACCATCTTTATTCCCTATCACTATAGTACACTAATGTTTCACATCAGCTATCAAATTTCCCATCCTCAATAACTAGCAAAAAAGTGTTGATCCAAAGGTGGCATCATGAACAACCAAGGAAAGAAATTTACTGTATCTACCGCCGCTGACATGAAGGGACACAGACTCTTGTAGCAGGAAGAATTTCTTTGACCTTGTTTGAGCTCCCAGCATCTGCTGAGGCTGTCAACATAGGGGCCAAAATTTGATGCAGTGAGGAGGATACCAGGCCATTTGGCACAGGAGATACCAAACAAAACATTATGTAGTTTTCAGAGTAACAATTTTTGGCCATTAAGAACTACGGCTTGGCTTGAACTGGGAAAATACCAGTAGAAAGCCAACCAAGAATTAGTTTGTTCATACACTGCTTATTTTTAGCTTTCCAGCCAATCTAGCATGTGAATTTCCTGAGTTTACTTTCACCTGACACATGAAAGTGCTTTATGAGCACTGATAAAAGCTAACATTCAGTTAATGTCCCCCAAGCTAAACAGATGGACCTGGGAACAGTTAGTGAAATTTTCCTCTGTAGGGGAGCTGGTCTAGTCAAACGCAAGAGCAGAAGCAAGAAAGAGTAGTTTCTAATAATGACACAACCCCTAATTGTAGAGATCATCATTTCGACACAGCTGCAAGAAAGCATGTCCACATGAAATGCTATTTGCATCAATTACACTTAGCCAGGCCAAGTCCTGCACCCATTGCACTACACGATGGAGCTTAATACCGACCTCCATGAGCCAGAGGTGTGGTTCTCAGCTGTGTGGGAGTAAGACCAAACCCACAGTCAAAACCTGGGCACAGCAACAAGAAGAGCTGCCCAGCTTAAGAGTTGCCTAGCTTAAGTCCCCAGCCTCCAGATAATTCTCCTCCCTCATTCACTGACTGCCCACTCATGAACACAAGACAAAAAACTTTGACAGGAAGCTCCAGCAAGATTTTATTCAATGGTATACAATAGGGAGAAATTAAGATTAAAGAAGAATCGTATACATTACTGATCTTTCAAGTTGCTAAAACAAACCCATAGTGACACGAACAACTGAGGCTGACGACATAACAAGAAGCGTGGTCACCATCCCTCTAGTGTCCATACCTGCAAAAATATAATATGTTAATGCTTTTTTAAAAATTGTGTTTCGTACTAGTGCTGACTTGGGCAGATTTATTATCATTTTACCATGATGTAATTAACACGTAAACCAGATGAAGGTGAAATGCTATGGTATCAAAACCTTAGGAAGTTCTCCACATTTCACTTCCCCCAAAAGTCTATCCAGATACTAGTTAGAAGAGAGACTGAACAATCCACAATATCATATGCAAGAGACCCTCAGTATCATCATCTTTTGCCCTGAATCCCACTTCAAATACACCCTGCATGAAAACAAGGCCAAAGCCTGGCATAGCCCCAGACGTATTACTGAGCACCCACAAGAAGATACTCATTCATGTCTCCATTTCTGATCATGCTGTCCATGCAATATTAAGTCGCTAGCCAGGCAATGTGGGCTCAGTTTTCATTAAGTGTTCATTAAAACATCTTAATATCAAAACTATGGTACTCAAGTTGTCATGTCAATGATCATTTGCACAACTGATTGTGAACCAGATCCCAGAGACAATCCTGAGGAGTTATTATCTGTTTTGCTTTGTTTTAATCTGGACTCTGGTTAGAATTAATATGTTTGTTTGGTTTTTTTTTAAAAAAAGGGGGTGGGGAGAGGGAAAATCCACAGTTAAGAAAAGATTAATGGATAAATGGTGCAGAATGAAGCAAGTGACAGGCAAACTTCCTAACTACTCTCAATGTACAACTACCTCTCAAAACACAATTACCCCTCAAAACCCCATCCATGGACCTCCTATTATTAATTCTAACAACAGACCTTTGAAGAACACAAAACGAAACAAAGAATACAGAAATTATGAATACATGGGCCAAGGCTGTAGCAATGGCTACATGGATATTTGATTTCCAGATGCTAGGAAATCAGCTGTATTAATCTCTGAGCCTATTAGAGTTATAAAACAAATCACCAAGATACAGAGGGACCCAACAACACATATGGCACCTCAGCAGAAATGCTTTGGAACACAAGCAGCTAAATTTAGGTCATTTTCTAAACCCAAATTGCTCATGTGGCAGTATAGTATTCACCTGAGGCTCCACTTTCAGTGAGTTCCATTTCTCTTCCGCTCTCCATTCTTCAGATAGAATGTCAATAGAAATCACTACCTTTTAGCAACTCCCACTTACCCCACAGCTATCTGGGCTTCCTTCAGAGCTCATTTAGCACCAGGTGACTAAGGAAAGGTCCCTATACAGCAAGGTAGAGAAAAAACCTTTCCCAACAGCAACTATGCCCTCAGACCCACAAATGAGAGAGAGTACCCACATATCTGACATTAATCATTTCTGTTAACAGAAGGACAATTGGACCTTTCATCTTGAAATCTGTGCAGGATACCTACTTTTGGAACTCCCATTCCCTGTTGTCCAGCGGACATACTTGGCGGGTTTTGAGCCAGCGAGAGATGCAGTGGAAGTGGAAAGCATGCTGGAAGAGAAAGTTCAGATCACATCATTTCAGAACATGTGAATGTATCTCAATGTGAAAACTACCACTGAAAGCATCATAGTGAGAAGAGAGTAGCAAGTGTCTGCAGACAAAGGTGGGGAGGACTAATCAGCCAGCTCACTGGTAAACACCAAGGAATTGATCCACATTTTCAGACAGGAAGGGAAACATTAGTGAAATGGCAGCAGGGAGCCACAGTGCATGCAGTGGCAAGCGACTGACTTCTGATGAAGGAGAGAACAGAGTTTAGCAGCTGCTAAAATTGGCAGAGCAGATGCTGATAAGAAGCATAATCAGAAAGAAAAGAAAGAGGATTTCACAGTGAGTAGCAGGGATGATATGTACGTATACATGCTGAAGCTTTCTGCCAGTCTTCTGGACAAACCAAAGCCGGAATAAAAAGGAACTTGCAAAATTAGAAAGAAAAAAAAAATATCTCTATTACGTGTTTAATAAGGACACCCTTTTCCATACCCCATACAGCTACTTAAAAATAAGGTTCCACTTGTGGTAACTCTTGCACACAAAAACATAATTTTGACACTAGAATATTGTGACATGGTTAAAAAAGTTGCTCTTGTCCTCTACAAACAGAATTGCAACATTTATAATCCTGTTCCAGCATTATCACGCTGCAACTTGATCCCGCAGCATAGTGAGGATGGGACTGAGGAATAGGTAGTTATTCCATTATGGAAAAATTTATCTTCCAACTCGGGCCCAGGCTAGCTAAGAGGTATGCAAGTTTGAGTTCACATGCTAGTGGGACCATGTATGAAGGAGTGCATACGGCAACAAATTGAAGAGCTGGAGATTATACACTAGAACTGATTTGATCGTCCTCCAAAAGGGAAGCAAATCACCTAGTTACCCCATATTGACTCCTTGAATCAGCCTGCACAAAGACAAATCAAGCATGCTGACATCCAAATAATCCTATTACCAGGAAAAAAAAAAGGCATAGCTCCTAGGCAGAACCTTTCTCAGGAAAATCATGCTCAAAATTAAAGATCTATTATGCTTCAAAAAAATATGGGTAAAGGCCTATCTTCCTCCCTTCTCTTCTGTGCCTTCCCTATTACACCTCTCCAACTTTCATGCTTTCTTATTTTTCCTTCAAAGTTCTTTTTTTCTGGTGGATTATCTGAAACATTTTATAGAACTTGTTTTGTCCTGAGTCATGAAAAAAGGGATAGCATCACCACACATGAGCTCCGCAATGAAACAATTTTTCTTACATTGCAGACGCCCCATGCAACTGTGCACTCTTCAGAGGTAGCTGATGCTTGGTTTGCTTGACATTCTATGCCTGTGAAAACAAAGATTAAACACATATATGCAGGAGTAGAAGATGTACATGCAACACCAACTGGTAGATTTCTTCATAATAGCAAGGGCGAGGGGGAGAAGAGCTCTTTGCTTTGTTGCATTTATTACATCAGGAAGTTTCAAGAGCTGTTGGTTTAATGTGTACTGTTTTTCCAGAAGTATCAGGTCAAAATATACTTCATCCTGCTTTCCTCCCTTCTCTACATTTTCAGTATTCCAAATTTCCAGAGGGCAAGAGCACATAGGTCATCTACTGGTAACGTGCGTCTGCTTTCCAAATTTTAAGGATAAATATTTTTAATTTGTTCTCTTGTGTTTTAATAGATGTCTTTTGATGATCAGTTGCAGTAGCAGAGCTGTGAAAGAAAGTTTACTCAAATTTCTTACCCAGGTTTCTCTAAATATAAATTCACTGTCTTGTCAGACATTTTGTACTATCGATTATATTTACAAAGTAATTTGCTCATGTAATGCTGGAGTTTGCCGGTCTCTCTTCTGTAGTCTTCTGACAGGTAAGCACAGCCCAAAAATACGCAATAGAAAATAGTTTAAAATGTATTTTTTGAACTTTTTACACCTTAGAGCTGAGTACCTAGGATAATCCCAAAAAAAGATAAATACTATTTATGGGTTTGGGTTATGTTTTACTTTTTGTGTCAGATGGCATGGATTAAGGAGACAAGAGAGAGAAAAGAAGGAAGAACAGCACTGAGAAAATAAATCCAGCAACCTGGTTCTCCATTCTAGAGCCTGAAAAATTCACTTCTGCTCCAGCTCAAGAAGAAACTTCAGGAGAAAAAAAGAGATATTTCCAACTCTTCCAAAGCCAGCAGCACAAACCTATGAGACCAACCTTCTACTTCCTGCAAAAGGATGCTTTCTTTAAAAGTCAAGCCCAAATGGTTTAAGAAGACATGCTGATAGATGATCGGCTTAGAACTCGATACATGGGCTTGTTGCTTGCTTGTTTTGCAGATCTTTTTTTCCTGGCAGAGAAAATGTCTGAATGAGCTCCAATTCTCTCACTTTTAGTGTGCCCAAATATGCTCAGAGGAAAAGGAATTTGATTCACCAATGAAAGATTCAAAAACTTTCAAACCCCACAGGTTTGGCTGAAAAACGTGATCTTTACTTGCTCTGTCTTATCATAGAATCACAGAACCATTAAAGTTGGAAAAGACTTCTAAGATCATCAAGTCCAACCATCAACTAACACCACCATGGCTCCTAAACTAGGCCCTGGAGTGCCACGCCTACACCTTTTTTGAACGCCTCCAGGGTTGACGACTCCACCACCTCTCTGGGGAGCCTGTTCCAATGCCTAACCACTCTTTTGGTAAAGAAATTCTTCCTGATGTCCAATCTAAACCTCCCCTGACGCAACTTGAGGCCATTTCCTCTCATCCTATCACTAGTTTCTTGGGAGAAGAGTCCAACACCCGCTTCACTACAACCTCCTTTCAGGTAGTTGTAGAGAGCGATAAGGTCTCCTCTCAGCCACCTCTCCTCCAAGCTAAACAGCCCCAGTTCTCTCAGGCACTCCTCATAAGACTTGTTTTCTAGACCCTTCACCAGCTTCGTTGCCCTTCTCTGGACACGCTCCAGCACCTCAGTGTCCTTCTTGTACTGAGGGGCCCAAAACTGAACACAGTATTCCAGGTGCGGCCTCACCACTGCCGAGTACAGGGGCACGATCACTTCCCTACTCCTGCTGGTCACACTATTCCTAATACAAGCCAGGATGCCGTTGGCCTTCTTGGCCACCTGGGCACGCTGCCGGCTCATGTTCAGCCGGCTGTCAACCAGCACCCCCAGCTCCTTTTCTGCCGGGCAGCTTTCCAGCCACTCTTCCCCAAGCCTGTAGCGTTGCATGGGGTTGTTGTGACCAAAGTGCAGGACCTGGCACTTGGCCTTGTTAAACCTCATTCTTCCTTTCTTTGTTAAACCTTATTCTCCCCTTTCTCCATTTTTCACTCTCAGGTGTGGAGATGAACAAAATAAGAGAAAGACCCTTCTTTCCTGAGATGTGAGAGAGATCCGTTAACCTTGGTCACAAGGAACTACTCAAAACAAGACTGAGGTCTAAAGAAACTCAGTAGCAACAACTGTTCTGCAAAATTTGAATGAACCTGTATTTAATATATGGTTTACATCAAGATATGATATACCACAGCAGGAAGTCCAAAGCTCAATCCCTGGCCTGCCTACAGAAGAGAACAAAATCCAATGCACTTGAAACATCCGATGTCTTAATTCCTTAAGCCCTCAATACATACAGCAATAAAACGAAATCTGAATAAGAAAATGGAAGATGCTGAAGAACCTTGAAGAGCTTCAATTACTTTGGACATTTGTTTAAAATTTGACACCCAAGATTGCTGCAACTATTTTACTGTTACGGCAGTATAGACTCATGGTCTTCCTGAGTATCATGGGGCATATTATATTAAGTTTTAAATATCTGGCATAAGTCTATACAGTAACAGAAAATGGTGAGAAGATGAGTAGTAGAAAAAGGAGAGGAAATTAATTTGAAGGAAGAAAACTCAACTGGTAAGCAAACTTTAACTCAGGAAATCTCTGTCTGCTGAAAGCAAGGAAAATATTCCAGCACACAACATACTCATCTTGTTCCTTTTCCTCTTTCCCTGCTGGAAACAGGATATTGGGCATATTAGATCTGACGTCCATCTAGCCCATTTTTATGTCATTTTGTCTTTTTTAGGTTTGGGGTTTTTTTTTCCGCTCTCTAAGTGGCCCTAACCTGTGAGCTGTATACTTTGGAACACCGTAAATTTTTTTTTTTCCCAGGCTTTAAAGGACTCTATTTTGACTGGGAGTGAGAGGGAAGAAAGGTGGTTTAGGTAAGGAAGAAAAGCAGCAATGAAATTCATTTTAGTGTTACTCAAACATTTGCTGACCAGTAAGTACAGTCTAAAACATGATAGTTCCAAAAGCTTAAGAGGACAGATGAACTTTTGCAGAAATAGCTGAGGAGGACTTCTCTGATGATGATGTAAGGCCCTTCCAACAAGACACACAGATTTAACTCCCTCATCAAACAGGCTGGAGACTACTGCTGGCACTACTACCTTTGACTGCCAAAAAAAGGGCCTCCCAAAAGCTGAAGCACTTTTTGGTCTCCTACTTGCCCCATTTCAAAAAAGGACAATATATCAACAAAAGAAATAAAACAAATGAATATTCTCTGTCAGAGAGTGAAAGCTGATGATTCTGGCTCTTGAAAGAAAGAGAAGCTATTTACCGGCTGCTGACCCAAACGAAGCGGTAAGAGTCAGACAGTAACAGGTACTGGAGGAATACTGAACGGCTCTTCTTTTGCCTTGCTTTTGACAGAGTATCTGGAGGTGAGGGCAGAAAGATACAGCTAAAACCTGAAATACCTGTAAATAATTGTGAAAGATGCAATGGAAGCGTTTCAGCTCAGGGAGTTACAGAAATGCGTATTATATAATGGTAACTTCTGAATCTTGACATTTATTAAGAACCACCCCTCTTCCTATACATTTTCTATCGCAGAAATCTTCTGTATATTTACGTAACAAGAAAATTAGCCCAAGATTTAAGTAGCCATAATGGCAGGTAACAGAAGTAAAGTACACATCTTTTGTTCGCAGCTACAGTAACAGCCCAATGCACTGGTAAATTTGATGATAACAGCTCTTCAAACTGGCTTCTGCTTGAGCAAGGAAACCACTGTATGGGTTCCCCTTTCTCTTTACGTGTTGCCTTCTAAAATTATGTCATGAAGGGATTGACTTATTGGGGAGAAATAAATACACATAGCTTAGCTAACACAACACATCACGTACTCACTCAGAAAACAGAGACAGAAAAAATACATAACCAGGCTAATAAGCTTGAAGTACACTTGTTACTTGTCCTATAAGGAGCCGCTGTCCTATAAGGAGCGGCTAAGGACTTTTGGCCTGTCTAGTTTGGAGAAAAGGAGGCTGAGGGGCGACCTCATTGTTCTCTACAGCTTCCCAACGAGAGGAAGCAGAAAGGGAGGTACTGATCTCTTCTCCCTGGGATCCAGTGACAGGACACGTGGGAACGGTTCAAAGCTGCACTAGGGGAGGTTTAGACTGGACATTAGGACGCGTTTCTTTACCGAGAGGGTGGTCCAACACTGGAACAGGCTTCCTAGAGAGGTGGTCAATGCCCCAAGCCTGTCAGTGTTTAAGAGGCATTTGGACAATGCCCTTAATAACATGCTTTAGCTTTTGGTCAGCCCTGAATTGGTCAGGCAGTTGGACTAGATGATTGTTGTAGGTCCCTTCCAGCTGAAATATTCTATTCTATTCTGTTCTATTCTCCCAAAATGTAGAGTGAGCTCTCCAATTTAGTTTTGCAAACTTCAGAGGAATTTCAGAATTTTCCCTTTGCAATTCCCTCCAGTTTCTTAGGAATTATCTGCAGATTTTACTGAATACTTACCCTAAGTTCCCCCCATCATATCATCGTACGATTCCTTCTACTTATAACCCCCTTGTATGACACTCAGTATTTTCTGTTAGTATCACATTCTCAAAATGTATGTACACAGCTATCATCTTCCACTCCTACTTATGACTTAACAAACTATATATACTGAGTTCTGTTCTTTTATTCTTCTCATAAATCCAGAATCCTTCAACCTGTTAAGTATCCTGATATTCTTCTTTGGATTCTACCTGATCTATCTATCTTTGTGAAACTGGAATATCAAATGCGGTACTTTGCATCCTACTATCAAAGAAAGAGGATGGTACTTTGATGGCACATTTTACACAGTTGAAAACTATACTGGTTACCTTACTATGATATTACATTCCACGTTTTAGACCAGAAGGTAATCCACTGTAATAAACATAGTGTTTAGTTAACACTCCCCAATTTACCATGTTGCAATGACAGCACCAGAGAGCAAGCCTTTGAAGAAATCAAGAATGGTGCTCAAGTAAAATCTAAATAGGACCTGGGTCTTTCCAGAGAAGAATGAAAACAAAACACTGAAAATCTACTCATTCCTTCTGTACACTGAATACAAACCGTATTGGGGGGGGTGGGGTGGTGGGGGGGGTGGGTGTCCTTTGACCATATTATTACCAAGTCATAATGTACACGCATGAGAAGAACCGCACGACACCTTAACATTGTTATATCCTAGCTTTTGGATGCCTGACTTCATAATGTTAACAATCTTCCATCAGCATGGCTGGCGTTACTTATCACTCTTTTCATGTTTTCCCTTTCAAGGTTTCTCTTCATCACTAGGAGAGGGAGACATTTGTATCCTCCATTTTATCAAATTGAATCTTGTGTTGTTCTTCCCTGCATATTCTACTAATTTTTCCTCAATTTCCCATCACTTCACATCTTATGTTTGAAAATCTAATTAAAGTGTTGTTTAACAACATTAATGATCTGTAACAAGGAAGTAAGTAAATCCAGAGCCAACACTGATCTCAGAACACCCATTTAGATACCCCTTCTACTCTGTATACTGTCAATTTTGGTCTGTCATTTGCAGTCCAGGCTTTTTATAACATTGCTCATATCCAAACTAATAACGTGTTATGCTTGAGCATCTCAAAAAAGAAAAAAAAAAAAGTTACCTATGCCCTCTTCCTTTACTGTTTTTCCTAATCTACCTATGCACTCTCAGCCCCACCCCCTTTTTGGTTGGATTTTTTTTTTTTTTAAAGAACTGACAAACAAAATTGACTACTGGAAAATTACATCTGTTCTTCTTCTTCCAGCTCCTCCACATCTCTCCTTCATCCTCATATGTCCTATTTGCTATTTATAAAAAATAGCAAACATATGAGACTGTATTTGGTCTCTCATGGGAGCCACTGTTAATTTTTGAGGCAGATTAATAGAACGAAACACACCAGCATCCATTATCTTACAACATATCTCACTTATCGTGAATAATTATCTTGAATTACAGGATTTTATCTATTTATTCTATACATTTGTCAATTCTATAAATGTACCTTATGTTCTAACAAATCTTTAAAATTCCATTTGCCTGTCAGTGACATGCTTTCCTCTCTAATATATCATAAATCTGAGAGACTAAGTAGTAGTCCAGTGTCCACCTCAGCTACTTTTCAAGATGGTACAGGTTAGAGGTACTTAAAAAGAAAATCTTTATGTCAAAGGACCTCAGCATATTTCATAACCCCTATTCTCACTTGCTTCTTTTTAGTGTTATCATTCCGTTTCTAACAACCAAGAATAAACCGAGGCATGAATAGGCAGTAGCTGGCTCAAAATACAAACATATCTGTCCCAAAGCAAAGAATTGAACTTGCTTAACCCATTTTCAGCCCTGTGTGTTACAGTGTGTTTTCTCTTTATTAAAAAACCCCACAAACTTCTGAAAGTAGTTTTGTAATTATTATTTAAACATGATGTAAAATCAGGTGCATATCTCACTAGTTGTTACTATAAACTTGAGGTCTCATTTTTCTGAAACGTTTTATTTTCATACAGGCTTACTGACAGTAAGTTACCATTACCAGTAGTTCCAAGGGCTACTGCATAAAAACAAAGTGCAACAAAACGATCACAATGGGATGATGACAGGCCACTCCCATACACTGTACCTGTATCTGCTCTTGTTTTGGGGGGTTCCACATTTTAGCAGTACTGGCAAATTTCTGTCTGTGGTATATTAAAAGGTCTTCTGTCCTCCATGACTCAAACAAGATGGACAGTTATGGTGCCAACAATATCTTCTCAGTTTGGGATGGGGGGGGGGGAAATGGTTTTGTACTCATTACCAATCCTTTATGGGACTGAAACCAGTGACTTTGTGTATGCACACCTATTTTACAATAGAAATTTGTACACTTAATTCCATTAATTCCACTTTATTTTCCTACATTGCAAACAGATTTGTTAATTGAACCATCTAGATTATACAGCAAAAACTCAAACCAATACTAGCAATACTTTAGTTTTTATTTCAGCATTTGATTATTCTCCTTTGTAAATGAACAATTAATTCTCTAGGTGGCTACAAAATTCCCCATACTATAACGGTAACTAACTTATGCAAGGTAGTTTTTGTAGAATGAGGAGTCAAATGAAGTCACTGGTCCAAGGCTTTCCTGGCCAGACACAGAAAGTGTTACAAGATTTCATCCTAATGAGCGTCATCAAAAAGTTGATACCTAGAGCAACATCCCCAACTCTAAAATCTAATACCATTCTTTGTGAGCACTACCTGTTGACCCTGAATAATTTCAGTTCCTCCTGCCTCTGTATTATTACTCTTCTTCCTCTTTGTTGCATCCCAAATACACTCAGCAACATCATCTTGTCTGTAGATGTGGTAGCAAGTGATTCTACTCTTTACAAGAAAAGGGTGAGGGAAAAGCAGCATGGTAACAAGAGGTCACAAAAATAGATTATAGGACTTCAGCATTACATAAAATAGAGCTTAGTATTTGCACTGTGAAGACTTAGTTCCTAACTGAAAGCTGCATTTGCTGAATTATACCCTCAACAGGGGAAATTTCAGCTGTGCATCATGTACAAGTCAAAACCGTCAACTGTCTTCCACACCATTTACTTACATAGATCCATAATATGGTTTCTGCAAATGGCACAGTTATCAACCACAATGTCCCATGCCCACAGAGCTACTGCATTCCACTAGAGAGAGGGAAACAAAAGAAAAGAAAAAAACCATTGTTTTGATTCAATTTACAGCACACAGAAATCCTTGTTATTCCTCAAGATCCCATGTATTTTTTTAATGGAAAAGCTGGGATATTTTAAAAAAAAAAAAAAAATCTTAGAAGTCCAAAGTAATTCTTTATCATGGGTTCAGAAGTTTACTAGAAAGCAGTGGTACATTCCTCTTACATACCTCCCAGACCCAATGTCTCCTTCCAACTTCAGAAACAAGATAACTCCTATAGTCCCCTTCTTTGTGAAACAAATGTAAGCATCTGCATTTCTATTCAAGATCCAGAGGCAAGGATGCAGCTCATCCCACATCCTCAATTCTGATGAAAAAGGACAGTGCCTTGCAGAAAGGCCAATCCAGATGCCATTTTGTTAAGAGGAATTTCCATTATTCGCAGCAGTTCTTCTAGCAATCACTCCCCAGAGCAGCTGGGGCCAAGAACTAAAATCATCTCTAATGCTACCCTTTGCTGACTCCTGAACAATCTCCTCTGCAAAAAGGTTACTAGGCAAAGACCTACCAGCAAGGCTGAATATAAAAATTTGAAAGCACTACCAAATTAACCTTTCAAAGGCTTTGTGTATAAAAGAAAAAACAAACAAAAAGAATATCTCTGTCCCATGCTACTTCAGGGGAAAGGTTGGCTACAAATTTCCATGCCCGTTTTAGAACACTGATTCAGAATCAGGACTTTAAGACACGTTATGCAGAAAAGCATAGCACCTTTTTATTCCTCCCCACAAAAAAACATAATCAGGTCTTTTGTAAATTCGTGAAATAGGTGGGCTTGCCTTCAATATTCAAAGAAATCCAACAGCATATTGGTAGCCAGGATAATCTTCATTTACTACTTAAGTAGTCTAGCTATTTTGTTTCTTTCAATTTTTTCAGTATATGATTGTATTGCCTGTACTACAGTAAATCTTCTCTAATTTATTCCATTTACGTCTCAATGTTTTCATTGCTTCCCCTCAGTTCGGGATTCTGAAGGAGGAATGCAGATTGCCAAGTATCAATAAGCAGTATCAATTTTGATAAGCACTTAAAGTTTTCATTGGTACCAATATAAAAAGTCATTACAATACTACTAGATCTTTCAGGAAATGGGTCAGTAGTGATCTCATTTTGTCTCCCCGTCTTCTAACTTCAAGTCTAGCCAGCCTTCTGGCTGAGGTACTCATCTCTCAAGGACTTCATCCACACTTCAAGGCAGCTAGGATAAAAGTTCCCAGCACCCTTCTCTCTCCCGCACTCTCACATACTTAATCTCTTGTCCCAACATAAGCTACTCCTGTGACCTACAGACCTGTACTGAGCCACATATGTGATAAATGCGCCTTGATACCTTGCTGGGGAGGAGGAATGGCACTGACACATAAAAGGTACCGCTTCCTGCTCCTCTCACGTGCTATTATATCTGTCCCTATTTCCAAAGAACAAGCAATCACGCCATCCAAACACATCCTTCTACATAGACATGCAGCCCTATAGAGATAGGGGTTTCCATTATCACTGATGACAGCTGCATTTCAAACAAACTACACCTGGAGACCATGCTTCGAGCAGGAATCACTCTACAGGAACCACAGTAAATGCTTGCTGATATCCAGTCCAGGGGTCATTTTTCCTCAAATTCTACCTTAGTGCAAGCCCACACAGCCTCTCTACTTCCTCTGCGCCCTCGTGCAACAGGTTTAGACTATTACCAGGATCCAGCTGCCAAACTGGTGGCACTGGACAGAGCAGCAGTTCTATGGCTGTTTTGGGGATGCAAACAAAGCCAGGGTGACAGGAGCGTATTTGCTGACTACACACACGTTGTCGTGGCTTGATTTAAAGAAAAAGAAGAAAAAAAGCGGCCACACAAATTTCTGCTAAATGTCTTACGGAGGACATGGGGCAGCTCGGGTGACGGGGCCAGTGCGGCCGGGGCAGAAGAGAAGGCAGCACTCCACGCCTGCTCCCCGGCCTGAGCTGCCCAGAGGCTCGGCATAATGCGGCCCGGCCGGGGAGGGCACACAGCAGCCGAGGCCCGGCAGAGCGGCAGCGCCCGAAGGGAGCGGGCGGCGGAGCCCCCTGACAGGGGCAGCCCCCTCAGGCCTCCCTCCTCCCGCCC
>WAAD01017532.1:79121-115782 GCA_013389945.1 Fregata magnificens
CGGGGCGGGTGACGGGCGGTCGTGTGGGGAACAGCCTCGCTCCGCTGCTGTTACTGCAGCGGGGGCTGCCCCGTTTCCGTTCACTGACTCGCAGGCAGAGGTTGACTCCTGCACAGCAGGCAGGCAGGTGGGGCGGCGTGCCTGCTGGGGAGTTTGGGTCCCTGTCTGAGGGGTCACTTCTAAGGACAAGCCCAGACCCCACAAGCTGCTTTGCATACTTGGGCTCTGATTCGTGTTTAGCACTTCACTGGAAAAAAAAAAAAAACCAACAAAACCCACTTGGGATTTGTCTCTCTGCCCTACTATGAAGGGCTTCAGCCCTTCATAAATTTTTGCTCATTTTCTTGCATCCTAACCGATCTCCAGCAAGTGCAGAATGAGGTAGGATCGTTGGTGTTACTACTGTAGCCCTTGTGTTTGCTAGCAGTCCAGTTTTTGAAAGAATTCATATTGTCCAGACTACTCATTTAGCACGCAAATTAGGCTAACAATAGTTATGATCAACATGGGTTTTATTTGTGGTGCTAGAGCTGCCCAAGCCCTGCCTATTCTGTTGCAAAGATGGAGGCAACAGGCATGGGAGCTAGTACTGGGAACCTCCTCTCTCTCTCAGTACAGCTCAAAGTACTTTTCTGAGAAGGACAGTAGTAGTATTCCTCAAGATGTGGAAACCGAGGGGAAGATACTCCCCAGCAGGACAACAGCAGGTCTTGAAATGTCGCCCAGCTTCACAGGTCCTTGTAGACATGCTATCTCTCTGCAGAATCGACCCTTTAAAATCTATTTTTACACCATGTTGCTGCATAGATGCAGGAAGGAGGAGGTAGTAGAAGTATAGATGCATCCCTTGCATATATACAGGCAAGCAATATCTATACTGTACCTATCATAAGCATGTGGGCCAAACAGCACAGTTCCAGTCTGGCTCCATCATATCCATCTTGCTGTATGCATACAGCTTTTACCTGTGATCCCAGTGCCTGCTGGCGTGGGATGTCTGGCAGTCTCCAAATGTTAACCTAAAATAGGGGCCTGCGGTAAGGGACAAAATGATGCTGCCATTGGATGTGTTGGAATAATTTTCAATGGGATTTATATTTGAAAGACATGTAACACTTGCGCCTTGAGTTAAGCACATACCTAAATGTTTGCAGGGTCAGGTTGAGCCTGAAAGTTGCGCGCACACAGTAAAGGTAAGTTTGAAGAAGAAAAATGCCCTCTTTCATTTATACACCCTTTAACATCTCTAGTTACCTACATGGAAAGTTTCCATTTCAGTTAACTGCCCCTTTCCCCAGATGCTGCTCAGTTATGGTGTGTCACTTATTGCTAACAGTAAAATGAAGCTGCACAGATTCAGGTTTTCATTCTGTCACTCCTTATTGGGGACTGTAGTGTGAAGACCATTGCAATGGTGTATTTTGAAAATGAGAGGTGGGTGCTTGAGAAAATTGATTTTTCACCTTCAAGAAAATAGCTCTTTTCAAAGTAGAATTTGCAAGATTTTCTTTTTAATAGAAACATGAATTTTAACCCTAAATCTGTATGGTAATGTCCCCAGTAGGACATTATTCAGTAGGAATCCAGGACATTCAACAAACAGGTACAGTAGGGTATACACATACCAGAGAAATATTAACATTCATTTTCACTTTAAATTACTAGTGCATTATAAAATTATAGTCTTCCCACCTCAGCTGATGTCACCACGGGGAGATGGTTGCCAATGGGTAAAAGCCATGCAGCCAGCAATCATACGGTCTGGATTTATCTTTCTGTATCTGGCAGCAAAAAGAATATAGCAATGCAGATCTTGAGTCAAGTCTTGCTAAGAAAGTGGTGGTGTTTTTGGAAAAAAGATAACGAGCATGGTGCAGAATAGAACATATATGTGCATGCTTATTTATTTAATATTTACTGATTTGTGTATGCAGCTACATAATACCAACAATGGGAGGTGCTTCACAAAGTGAAATTAGTGATGGTATTCCCTAGTAGTCCTGCACTTCATAAAACGGTCTGAGCTACCCTCTTTACTGTACATGAAATAATCTGTTTTCTGTTGATTTTAGTGCCATCTCTAATCTCTTACCTCCTAGGAAAACTGCAGCCCCTCAGACCTGTTTTCCCCCTCCTAGGGCTATATGCTATAGAGAGGTGTCAGTAGCTGCTGCAGAAAGAAAGGCTGCAGCTTTGAAAAGCATCAGCCTCAAAAGAAATATAACACTGTGGTCCAAATTACCAGGGATGCTTTGAAGAATGGATCATTTTTCAAATCACTGGGACACGCAGGGGAAAAAGAGGAGACTGCCAAGCTGAAAAGGCAAGGGTGACAGGCAGACTAGGTGGCACATGACGACTGCTCTGAATATGGTTAGTCCCGATTAAAATGAGACAAACTCCCTCTCCCAGTTGCCAGAAACTGTTCCAAAATGCAAGGTATCAACAGCCTGGTGACTCCAGAGCAATTACCTTCCAAAACCAGCGTCTTTCACTTTGGTTACAGTCCTTCTGTTGGTGTGGTTTTTTTCTGCAGCCACCAACATTGTCCTACGTGGGATTTATCCCCCAAATGATCCATGCCACACACCCCCTGCCATGCACCCTGTGAAAGTGTGTGCCTGTCTGGACTGCTGTGGAACTGCGAGTGGAGGGGCAGCTGCTTGCAGCCCTGGCTCTCCACAACTGCACCCATGCAGGGACCAGGCAGAAGGCCTGGTGGTGGTACTGACAGAACTTGTTCCTCCAAGGCACCAGAACAGAGGGATGCACACGGCAGGGAGAGGATCCCCCAGAACTAACTGAGTCAGAAGGAAAATGCACACAGGAAAGGTTGCTTTGCTTTTCAGTCTTCACTGCCTGAGCCTTTTGCATTCCACTTCCCAGCCCTGCAGACAAGATGAGCGATGCATCATCCTCTGTTATCACGACTCATCCTCGGTGCGCACACCAGTGCCACAGGATCTGTCTGGGGCGCTCCGGGCACTCTCAGGAATGAAACTGTTCTGAAAGAGAGGAGAGAATTGCAACAGTTTCAAATACTCCAGAGCAACACCTTTCCTTTACAGTCATGAAAGTAGGGATGGGCCTTCCAAAACTGCAGGAGCAAAGGGGGGAGGGAGGGGGAAAGGGAGGTGGCCCCTTTCTAAGAGCTTAGAAACCTGAAGTTTTTCTGCTGCCTTTCTGTGCTTCACCTTCTCAGTGCTGCCTGCTAAGGTGTGATTTCAATGGTGCCCTAAGCAGCATTACCTGGTATATGAGACTAGTTCCCATTCAGTGGTTGCAAACCAAGGAGTAAAAATCAAATGCATTTTATTACTTTTTAAAGAACTGTAGGGCTGGCTGGTTGCCCTCCAGTTGCTGATGCTACTAAAACCATTTGAACTGACTAAGTTGGGCTTTCTAGCACCCTTTGCTTTTGGATGCCCAAACCCACAGGCAGCATTCATAAATGACTATTGGGGCAAAACTGAATCTACCGTCTTTCCGTGTTGCCACAAAACTTCTCGAAGTTCATGAAATAAGCAAACAACCTCCCGCCAAGGCTCTGTAGCATCCCCAGCTGATTCAGTGTGTTTGGCATAGGAAAGCTGAATTCAAAGAACAGAGCCAGAGGGGTAGATTAAGCAATATATCCCATAGATTTTTGGACCAGACTGTGCTTGGTTTCTGCAGAAACCCAAACCCCTGCCTCTGTGCATGTTTTCCAGATGATGGTCACATTATAACCCATAGAGTAACCCTGGCTTTGCAATCCTTTACTAAAACCTCGGGAGAGAAATGGAGCCTCCAGCCCCCAGTAATCCAGCTAAGAAGAACAGATGAGATTCTGAAAGAAGAGCAAGTTGTACCATTTCACGGGATGGTGACTAATTGTTGCTCTTCCTTTCTCATGGCATTTTACCTAAGCTGCTTGATAACTTGCAGATAAAATAACATACAACCATCATGACAGCCTGCAGGTAAGGTGCTTGCAAAAACCATGATACTTAATGACTGTGCTCAATCATCTCCTGCAGACAGCCGTTCCCCACATGTGAAAGAGAGCAGCTGGGAGTGTGGCTGTAGGCTCAAGAAATAACACTGTCCCAACAGTGGGCATCCCAGCCCCACATCACACCTGACAATCAGCTGCAGCTGATACAGAGAAACATGATCAGGATAGATGGACCTCAGTGCATTACGGTGAGGATGTTGGGCTGATTCCACTCCGCTTCAATAAAGAGTTTGAAGCCATCCCTCCTATGCATCAACACCCCCATGCTCCCCATCTTAATCCTTGCCCCCAACTAAGGAGCTCCACCTCAGAAGGAATCCAACATCAACGCCACCTCCTCCCTGCCACTCCCTTTGCAGTTCTGGGTGCAGAGCTGCAGATGATGATCGCATCTGGCTGTGCTGCCACCTCCCGAGAGAAACCAGCATCCCAGCTTCTGCTCAGAGGAGAGGACATGTTCTGCAGCCAGACTCAAAGCCTGTGCAGAGGTCCCCAGGGGAGCCAGGGCTCTCCATGCCGCCCTTAGCCTGGGGAGACAAGAATCACCATACCTCTAGGTCAGCTGCAGCCTGGCTGCCTCTTTTATTCACAAAAATGAAGAAGAGGTGGGAGGGTGAGACTGCCTACAGCAACGGAGACAAAAAATGCACACACATGGGAAAGAGTGAGGGCTTGAGAGAGAAAGAGTCCTGCTTTAGCCTGAGCTGGGATCCTGAAGACATGTCAGAGACAGAGGCTGAGATTGTAATTCAGAGAGAGGGCAAGTCTTTCGGAGGGTAACAGGAAAGTGGTAGCAGGGGAGTGACTGTTTTTAACCTGAACATCCCAGAAGAACTGCATGAGGTGACAAGAGGCTATGGGATGGTCCAAGTGCCGGAGACAGCACCACTAACAACACTGGAGACATCATTTGAGTACCACGTCACAGTCTGGATCTCCCACGTTGCTTAGACAAGAGTTTTCAAAGTGCCTTTTATCCTTTTAAGGAGGATGCAAAAAAAGGAGAATGTTATGGTAGCTCATACAAGTAGTTATATTCATCTACTACTGCATGTAAGCAACATTGGAAGATCTGCCAGGCTAATTAACAGTAGCCAGGAAAAACCATGAGAGTAACCAAAGTAGTAACACAAGCTTGCCTGCATATAAATCAATGAACTCCTACTGATTTGGGAAATCCATGAACCTTCAGTAACACAAGGAGAGGCAGTTCCAGACTGCTGTGTGGGAGACACTAAGACACTGTTTACAGATATTCTTATCTACAATTTTCCTTGACAGTCTCGAATGTAGGGAGAGAGTCACAGAGAGGGAATAAGCACTGAAATCAGAAAAAAACATTATCAGCAAAGGGAGGTCGGGAGGCTACCTCCACTGAGTCAAAGGTTTTGATGCTGTTTGAAAGGAGGTGAGAACTATTGAGCTACAGCTTTGCATTTGTCTTCCCCCATTAATTCTTTGTCCTTTTTCCAAAAAACATAGTATCCCCAAATTCTGCCAAAGATCTCTTCTAACTGAATCAAGTTCCTAACTGCAGGCCCTGCTCCACAAGACACAATTCGTTAGCCTTTGCCATCCTTGTTTGTCACAATAGGAGAGACGCTGCTATCAGTAAAAGCATTTTGTTGAAGCCCCTGGTAGTCATACAAAGGCACCATTTGGCAATTGAAAACTAAATATCCAAACCAAGCTTTTCTTTTTTTGGCGGGGGGGGGGAAGAATTTGAAGGTGGAGTTCAGATGTGATTTCAAGGCCAAAAAATAACTAATTTTATACCATTTCTTCTTGGAAAGACACAAAGGAATGGGAAAAACAAATTAGGTGGCCCACATACCCAGCAATTACTGGTGCAAAAACTATATGGATATTACAAAAGAAGCCAAGAGTGAAGGAGCCAGCAGTCCCCTGCCTCCCATACCGGCATAAGCAGGGACAAAAAATTGTGGTACCTAGCTCAGATAGTTCTCACAAGGCAAGATTTCAAGTATTTCTGGCATTTAACCGCTCTCTGTTGTGAATGCCTAGATAAAGACAATATACTGAGTTTAGCCTTCCTTTGGAGTCCTCTGGAAAGTTCATTACAGCATCTAGGTCAGCAAATCCCACAAGAGATGGTCTGCCTGCCAGTTCTATACTGAACAATAAAATAAATTAATAAACTGTCATACTTCTTTGCAGGTTCATATACCTTGAACGTATCTTGCTGTGTCAAACATCCTTGTCTTTAATTTCAAAGCTCAGCACAACTGCATCTCCAGAACTCCAATGGAAAGAAGGGCCATTTGAAGCAGTGAGCTCCCCAATCCTGACAGCTTTGGGAAATGCAGAAGATAGGAATGAGCAGAGAAACAAGTGTAAGGTGCAGGGCCTAGTGCTTTGGTAATTTTCGCTTTTGGTAATTCACCACTGCAAAGTGATGTAGTCCCTTCTTCTCCCCCCTCCAGTCACTGTGGTTTTTTTGGTTTTTTTTCTTTCTTTCTCCCTCTGCTCACCACATTCATAAATCATATTTCTCAACCCAGTTTAAGGATTCACTGATTCCTATCTATGATAGGAGGAAGGGGAAAGAGCCATATCCAGCACTAGGAATAGTCTCCCACCCACCTGCAGTATCACCAAGACTAAAAAAAAAAAGAACAGGTCAAGATGCAACAGGTTCAGGGAGGGTTTAGCAAGACACATAGAAAGTTCTATATTGGGTGAGAGTTTACTACAACCACCAAGGTGTTAGCTCCTCTACCTCAATATATAGAAATACTCATTAATTTATCATGGAAGATCCTTATGTTCACGTTCACTCACATCCCATAACCCTCTTTTGCAAGGCTGCAATCATTCAAGACAACTGGTTGCACAGGTCTGAATGGGGATATTGTAAGTAAATTTGAGGAACCGGGAAAGCTGGAAAAAGAAAGACCAGTACCACACACACACAAACCATCAGCAGTTACCAGATGCTTTGAATTCCCTGGAGGAGAAGAAACAATGCCCCATTCTCTCACCTTCCTTTGTTCATACAACGAGTGACAAAGTATCTACCTTTGCATTTAGATAAATTTCTCCTGCTGGGGGTTGGACTGGCAAAGGCAGCTTCTGCAAATGCTGGTCAAATAACAGCCTTTGGTTAGAAAGGCCTGAAGCTGAGGAAGAGCCCTTATAACTCTTCTTTCATACAGCAAAACTGTCAATTAATTAAAACATTTTGGAGAGTATAAGGAAAACTGTTCTTTTTTTTTTTTTTCAGTTCTAGGGCAGGGGAAAATGGAGCAGATGACAATTTATCTGGATAAGTGTGGGGTGGGGGAGGTTGAGGGACCAATAGCCCCCAGAAGTTCACGAGTGCAACTTGCATTCCCATGTTATCTGATTAATAATTAAGATAGTTGCTTATGCTAAACCAGTTTTTCCTCAGTTTACCTTATTATTTCCTTCTATTTACTCCTTTCATGCCTGCTTTCTCTCACAGTGTATTTTGTTGTATGATTCTATGATTGTATGTTCATGTTTCACTCTGTTTTTAAATTCAATCATTAAAACCCAGGTTGCAGGTTTGTTGGTGTGTAGAAATTATCAGGTAATCTTTTCTTCTACAAACACCTGTTTCATTCCATCTTATTTGCATTATGAATCAATGTGGAGTGCCGTTCATTTTGCATCTCCCATTTCTTTGCTTCGAAAGCAAAATCTCTGAAATTCCCCTGTAGGCTTACAGGTTGTGAAGATCAAGGGGCTTCTCTGCAGTCCTGCAAAGGTCTTTGGTGAGGTTTCAGGAGAGTGGAATAATCTACTCTGCGAAAACACCAGAGCTGCTCTGAAGGCAAGCTAAAGGTTGGAAACCTTAGGTGTCCTAATCCCTAGCAAGCATGAACCAGAGGGGATTTCCTTTAAACTCACTTTGGACCTTTTTAGCCTGTGGGATATGGAGGCGGCCGCCTTCTGGTGAGTGGTGCTATTCCTGATGCCACCTGCCTTGTTCACTGCATTTACAGCTGCCAAGAGAGAAGAGTAGAAAACAGCCGTCATTTGACAGTGAACAGGTTTACAAATGCGACTTTCAGATGAACCTTGGATGTTTGTTTGGAAGCTTCTTACCTCGGTTTGTAGTCACCCCTCCTTTCCTGATGGGGATGAGCAGATTTCACTCCATTAACTGTGTCTCCCTCGGGTTCTCTGTTCAAGTTAAAAAGAAAGTTCTCAAAGAACTTGGAGGGCACATTTGGGACTCGTATACAACACAACAGTGGTTTGTTTGCAGTAGCTTAATTTAAATTGGATTTCACATCAATTCGTTGAACAGCTGAGGAACCCCATGTGGACACACTTATTTGCCCTAAGAGTTGGCTTAAAATCAGTTCCTAATTGATTTAAGCTCCACTGATCAGATTTAAATATATATTTAAAAGGTCAACACAACCTTTTGCATTGATTTAATGAAATGATATTGAAAGCAACGCTTGGGTAAACTGGTGCAGCTCTGTGTAAAAGCTGTCCGAATTAGTGTAGTATGGATTGTCAAAAGATGGAGAAACATTTCTCCCCCTCGAAGCTTGCAAATTCAATCTCTTGATCGAATGTTAGCAAGATAGAGGCTGATGGATCTCTCCTCTGATGGAGCCACGTATTGATTTTATCATTAGATATACAAAACAAATGCCTAATTCAGTAACAGGCACATTTTATGCCTTCCCTTGAATGGTGTTGATCTTAGCCCTACATATATATTTTAGCTCAAAACCACATATATTCCCTCTTCAATATGAAAGTTCAAAATTCAGACCTGGGAATGTTTTTGAAATTATGATCTTTAAAAGATTATAGTCTGGAAAGATAGGACCTTTTAAAAATTTAGATAAATAACAGCATGAAAGGATCACTTATGTCAGGAGCCTTTTTCACTGTTTAACAGGTGCAGATATTCATCATAAATTAAATCTCATTTGTGCTGAGTGGTTGAATTGCTGAGGAATCACTTTATTGGTATGTGAAATATTTACTATGTATAGCTGGACAGCTTCCCAGGAATTCTGATGAAACACATTAATGCACAAGAAAGAACATCCTTTCTTCATAAGACTTGTGAAAACGTAAGCTTTGTTCCTCTCAGTATCTTGTAAAGAGTTTTTAAAAACTATCTAAATTGTCCATACAAATTTATCTAGAGTAAATATTAAGAAAGATCTTTTTAGGAGAAAATTCTCTCTCTGTTGAGGGAAGCTGCTGTTATAAACATGAATATCCAAAATAAAATACACTTTTATTTAAATTACATTTTTCTTCACCCTATTTAGAAATTGCCTTTTTCTTATAGAAGGGTGAGAAACCACATGTTGCTTTAAACAATTTCAGATGCCCAAAAGAGAGAAGACTGATATTGGGATCACTTCAAAAAGCACACGAACTTAGAAGCCAATAACTAACATTTGGCTGGGAATTATTTGCACGTGTCCTTTGAATAACAGGCATTATTTGCTAAGAATGATCTATTTAGACAATTCAGCTATGGATTTCTATATCTGTGGAACAACCAAAATATGGTACAAAGGTAGGAGAGACTTGCAGTTACCGTCTAAAAGTTCTGGGTTCCCACCTGTAATGTGAGATCTGGATTTGCTATGTAGAGTAATTGATCTGCATGACAAATACAGGCAAGTTTAGCTCTTAGAAAGTGTTACAATATGCAGGAAAAAAGGGCTTCAACAGCAGGTTTACACAGACAAGAAAAATTTCAAACAAGTGTAGGCCACATTCCTTGCAGCTGAGGAGCCACATAGAAAACCCAACCTAAATTAAACAGCAATAAAAGCCAATAGGAACTGTGTTATATTAAAAAGCTAATACTGAGAGCCATGAAAGCTCAAGAGTTTACATGAGCAGCCTATAAAATGGTAATATAACTAACATGAGGGAACTCTGTAGAAACCATCCCTCTGCAAATCCAAAACTATATTAAAAAAAAAAATCAAACTATTTCCAGGACCAGCAATAACAGATGTATATAAATTTGCAAGGTTAAAATTTGTTCTCTGTTCCTGATTCACAGGCGTATGTCACCAAAGTATACATATAATTTTCAAGGACATGTTTCTCTGAGATGAAAGCGAGTCCTCCATCCCACCTGGTATAAACTGTCTCTGAGTTTAAGTTCAGGGAACCTGAGCATGAGTAGTACAATTGCCTTTCCATCCTCTAAACATTACGGCTATGCAGTGGACTTCGCATGATAGTCTGAAGAACTCCTTTAGACTGGCTGTGAACAACAGTATTTATATTATTTTGCACAGATGCTTGTAACAGTATTTTGAATATTCATGCTTTATTGAAATTACATGGAGAAGATTAGGTGCACAACGCAGCGTGTGTATGTGTGTGTTGGCTTTGACTCTAGAGTGAGGACATTGCATTCGCTGAACGGTCAGGGAAAGAGTGTGAAAAAGAGGCAACAATTTTTTTATTTATTTACTATGATGCACAGAAGACTGCTGGAAAGCAGTCAAGGGTCAAATCTTTTGAGTCTTTTTTTCCCAAGAAGATACAAACTGCCCAGGTAACAAGTGGATGAAGCTTTTCTCCATGAACACTGCATACGTAAGGCTAAACCCATTGCACTAGTTTATTTTGACTCTAAAATTGCAGAATAAGTGAAGAAAGCATCTTTTTATTATAACATTAAGTATTTTAATTAAAAGGGGAATTGTGGCTTGTGCCATTAGTGCTAGCACATTCGTACAGATTTGCAAAAAAGAACTTACTTTCTCACAGAATGGGAAGTTTCTTTCTGGCCCCATATGCAAAAGCTCATATAGAGCTTGTAGTCTCACTATATCCAACTAATACAGCAGTAGTCACATGGAGAACGGTCCTTTAAGTAAAGGAGTGGCCGGATCAGTTGGGAGAAATGTTTTCCATAATTTGAGTGCATTGTTAATGTTTCGAATACTGATTAGAATATTACAGAGAACATCAGTCACTTCCATCAAGACTGGAATTCATAAGAGCAAAAGTCCTGTCCCAACAACTAAAACATTGCTGGGATAACACTGGAAATACTTGTTCCCGTTTCCATAGGCTCAGCAATACTTCAGCTGGCCTTTTTATGAAGATCAGCTGAGTGTATGATATGCAATAGCAGTTCATACAGAAATCATACTTCCAGTCAGAGACTGGAACAAGCCAGTTAACTTCAAGACCACTCTAATCTCAACTACTTCAGAGTTTTTATACCTGGGAGCAGTGAAAAGGATACTTTAAAACTATTATATATTAAACAGTTATAAAATTAATGACAATTCACATTATTAACTTTTCTAAATCAGTTCATCTCCTACTTAAAATTTTGTTCTTTTTATAAATGTGTTTCTTGAATAAAAAAGCTAGAAACAAGGAATCAACTTCCATTTTGCCCAGATCTTTAAAATCCAAAAATGTTTTTAATCTTCTAATTTACGTAACCATTTTGTACTGGGTTTGCATGGCAAGGTTTTGGTAGCAGGGAGGCTACAGGGGTGGCTTCTGTGAGAAACTGCTAGAAGCTTCCCCTATGTCTGATAAAGCCAATGCCAGCCGGCTCCAAGATGGACCCACTGCCGGCCAAGGCCACCCATCAGCGACGGTGGTAGCGCCTCTGTGATAACATATTTAAGAAGGGGCGGGGGAGGGGGGGGGCGGGATGACTGCGCAACACCAGCAGCAGTCAGAAGAGAGGAGTGAGAATATGTGAGAGGATCAACCCTGCAGACACCAAGGTCAGTGAAGAAGGAGGGGGAGGAGGTGCTCCAGGCGCTGGAGCAGAGATTCCCCTGCAGCCTGTGGTGAAGACCATGGTGAGGCAGGCTGTCCCCCTGCAGCCCATGGAGGTCCACAGTGGAGCAGGTATCCACCTGCAGCCTGTGGAGGACCCCATGCCGGAGCAGGTGGATGCCCAAAGGAGGCTGTGACCCTGTGGGAAGCCCACACTGGAGCAGGCTCCTGGCAGGACCTGTGGCCACATGGAGAGAGGAGCCCACGATGGAGCAGGTTTGCTGGCAGGACTTGTGACCCCATGGGGAACCCATGCTGGAACAGTCTGTTCCTGGATGACTGCACCCCATGGAAGGGACCCACACTGGAGCAGTTTGTGAAGAACTGCAGCCCATGGGAAGGACTCACACTGAAGAAGTTCATGGAGGACTGTCACCTGTAGGAGGGACCTCACGCTGGAGCAGGGGAAGAGTGTGAGGAGTCCTCCCCCTGAGGAAGAAGTGGGGGGAGGAGGTAGAGAAAATCGGGAGTGAAGTTGAGCCCAGGAAGAAGGGAGGGATGGAGGGAAGGTGTTTTAGGATTTGGTTTTATTTCTCATTACCCTACTCTGATTTGCTCGGCAATAAATTAAATTAATTTTCCCCAAGTTGAATCTGTTTTGCCCATGACGGCAATTGGTGAATGATCTGTCCCTGTCCTTATCTCAACCCACGAGCCTTTCATTATTATTTTCTCTCCCCTGTCCAGCTGAGGAGGGGAGTGATAGAGTGGCTTTGGTGGGCACCTGGCATCCAGTGAGGGTCAACCCACCACAAATTTCAAAGCTGGGGGAAGAGGATATGACATCTGCAACAAGCATAAATTTCAAGAATGCTTCTATTTGCCATGTGGCAGTTAATAATATTCTTTTGAAGAAGTGATACACATAATAAAGGAGATGATGCAAATTGTTGTTCCTCAATACTGGCGACCTCTAAAAACTTTCTGAAACATAATAAATAGTATCATCAGTCCAGCCACCTCCAGATAAAATGAAATAATGCTTTGTGGCAGAAGCAGGTTACGAGAGACTGAATGGAAAAGCCTGAGCAGAGCAAAATTCAAAATGGAGCGAGGCACACTGAGAGCAAAATAACAATATGACTGACTTGAAAAGATAGAGGAAATAATGAATTCAAAGTAAGCAATAGAGACTTGCCCATCACTGTGTGCTCAGATTGCAATTGCTGAAGTGTATAGCCACTTTTCTTGGATTAATTACTGAAAAGAGGAAAGTAGGTGTGTACCTACTTCCCTCTATTTGAATTGAAAAGGAAGCATGCAGAAAAGCACACAGTGCTGCGTACAGCTGGGTGTACGCAGGCTCACACCCCTTCTTCTCCAGGCGTGGAATAAAGCTCTCATGGAGACATCGTCCTGGTCAGTGCTTGGGGTTGAGAATGGCTGCCTGGGTCAGTCTCCTCCAGACCTTCTCCAAACTTTTTTCAGGGCAAATCCAGGTTATGGACCCTGTAAAAGGTAGCCACTCCTTTTAACTACGCTCAGTGGCATTCGTATCTTCTAGCATGCAATCTGGAGCAAGCTTTCCAACGGAAATGTTGTTCTGAAAACATCAGGTGACAGGGTGGAAACATCTCCTGCCACAGTACGTTTGTTACCTGTTAGATATATTATAGCTAGATTAACACAAGTTTACCAAGTGGGATGAAAAAAAGTTGGAAGTACATGAAATTCATATCATGCTTGTTTGATTTCAAATGTGAAGCAAGAACAACAAACAGACATTGTGGATTTCAAGGCATTTGCTGTTGAAGAGGTTAAAGTGATCAAAAGTAACAGGACACAGACAGTTTCAAGGACAGGCCTTTTCTGAAACACCAGATCCTGAGTCCAGAATGTAACCTAACAGGCAACATCGATTCACAGGATTACTCAGTTCTCTCCTTTGCACTCACTCTTCAGGGTTTGGATTTTTTTCTTTCACTTTGCATTGGCATGAGTAGTCTGAGATCTGCAAAGCCAGGTGATTGAGGGAATAAATGGGAGACTTAGATAACATCTGGATTATGCTCGTGTCCTGCACAATTGCTTATTTTGTTGGAACAAACGTGATGGCAAAAAGAGGGGCAAGCCCCAATGTAGTATGGATCCAGGACCAGAGGAGCCACTTTGCAGCCCCTTTTGCAACTTTAGATTTAATTTTTTAAACACACAAAGATTATGTTAAGTACTAGGGAAAAAAGAATAAAAAGGCAATGGCACTATTTACTGGAAGACTTGATTTTCTTTTGTGTGTGTGTACGTGTCCAAGATCTTTTCTACCAGAGGAGAGCCATGCAACACGTATGTCTCTTCATTGCTTATTTTCTTCCTTTCCTCTCTGGTTCTTTGTCCTTCTGGGTTTGCTTTCCTTGCTAAACTGCAAACGGCCCCATTGTGCAGCTGTGGAGACTCTGAGAAATGCGACTGAAGGAGGACATGAAGTTTAGAGTTGTAGGCATTTTTTACAGAAGCACAGTGACAGTTCTACTGCCAAGGCTAAACTGAACCCAGAGCAGGTATCCAAGCTCTTCATTAAACTTATAAAGTTGCTCCTTATCCTCCCTCTAATGCCTGTTGGGAGGGGTGGGGGGTGGGCAAAAAAAGGAAAAGGTGCATAGATTTTTTAATGATGGGGTGGTTAACAGCTGGAGCAAATGACTGAAAGAAACAATTTTCCATCTCATCCTTCTCCCTACCCCAGCCTTCAGATCAAGGCTTGATGCCTTGCTGAGGGATCTGCTGCTGTCACACATGAGCTACCAGGCTCAGCACTAACTTGAGGAGGTAAAATGCAATGGCTGTAATAGGAAGGTGCTCAAACTACTTGATCAAAGGGTGCCTCCTACCCTTTCATTCAGTGACTCTATCAGCCGAAGATAGGCAATATTCTAGAGGATTTTCTACTCAGTCCTCTATTAGCTTGTGACTCATTAAAAATGGAGTCCTTAAGAAATGTAGCATTTGATGCATTTCTTGTCTTAAGTGAGCTTAGAGAAACAGCTTATCAGTCTTCTAATTTATTATTAACATTCACTAAAATTTCAGAGAGAGTTGCACGCTGTAGGAAAATAGCTCTCCTATGTAATTGCTGAGATTAATTTGCAGTTATCAGTACATTAGGAGTTTAGGTTTGTACTACAATCCTCCTTTTCATTAATTGCTACACTTGTTGTATTTCATTTCTCTAAGAAACTAAGTTAGAATTATACATTTGGGTTCAAAACTCACATAGTTCACAGTTTTGAATTTCAAGAGTAATAATCACATCTTTCAGATAGCACATTCTCACCTTTTTTGGAAAGGTACTCCTCAGGTGAGAATCACAGAATGCTGTCTCCTCAAAAGCCTCATACTGCAGGGAAATTACATTATAAAACTGAAAAAAACATGGCAGTGATTTACAGTAAAATATATTACAGAGATAATGCAATTATTCAAGCCCCAAGAATTATAAACTCTGGAAATTCTAAGGTAAAATTAACAAGAAATCCAAATAAAGCATAAAGAAATGAAGAGTCATATATCTAAACAATCTTAATTATGCTTGGAGAAAATCTCTTCTAAATCTCTAACTAGCTAGAAGTCACAACATTTGTTTGCATAATATGTGTGTGTTTATATATATATACTTATACACACATGCTTTTGAAGATGAATCATGCATTTCCACTTTATACTGTGTAACTGAAAGTTCATTAGAAACCTCTCTGTTCTGCAGGGAAAGGCAAAAAATACAGCTTGCCTTTAAAAATCTCTTAATCATATCCAAGTCCACCAATGTAGAACTATGTCAATACAAACTGTATGTTTTTGCTTGGTTACAGTCACCACAGTAACACCCGTGTAGCTGTTAAAAAGCTCATCTCCTGGAAAAAAGA
The DNA here is from genome assembly GCA_013389945.1 of Fregata magnificens. Classification (NCBI taxonomy): domain Eukaryota; kingdom Metazoa; phylum Chordata; class Aves; order Suliformes; family Fregatidae; genus Fregata; species Fregata magnificens. Next base: position 94,776 of record WAAD01017532.1, read on the forward strand.
ACAGGGTAAAGCATAAATTAGAAAGCAATATACATACCAGATATCTGCAATGCATCACGGGAACCTCAGCAGTACCTTGTGGAATCTGACAAGAAGGAATAGGTCAGTACAATGAGCACACTGGAGGCTACGGCTCTTTCGGCTGCAGACTGGTACCTCTACAAGTCTGGAGGGGGAACAGTTAGTAGGACAGTCAGAGATTTAAGGCCTCCATGACAGGGGCAGCTGTATGGGAATGCGAGGACTGAAGATTCCCAAGCCATCAGTAGAGCCGTGTCTCTTTGCTCCTCTAAGAATGAGAAGACATGTGCAACTGGGCTGAGGGAATATACGCACGGTGTGTGAGGAATCAGCCAGACCAGCTCCACAGCAATTTCAATCCCATGATGGGAATTCTCCTAATCCCTGATGCCATATCAAACCTTGTCCATTCAAGGGGCAATGTTAAAAATGTTGAGCAGTTGCTACATCAAAATGAGATCCTGATGGCACATTAGGACAACAGCATAGAAATGCCAACACAAATGACAAACTTCACCCAGGCCACTAAACAGAAATGATGGGTCTGCCAAAGGGAGGTAAGAAAGGGTGTTCGTAGGCAGTATCAGTTGCCTGTTTTTGTAGCCTGGTAAGACACCTACACTGAGAAAGCTTAAACCCCCACCCCTTCTGTACCATTAACAGCTGCACTTTCTCTGAATGACTACAATGCCAGCTAACATGTCCACAACTGAGATACAATACTATTAATCACAGAGGTGTTGCTTGTAGCTCCCATAGGCAAAATGGATGTTGTATGTTGCACTCTGTGTGCACATTAGACTGGAAAAACAAAGTATATTATCCCCAAACTTAAAGCACTACCTCTCTGAGTAAAAGATTCACATGATGAGAAATTACCTGACATCTGCTAATTATTTCCTGGTACAAGAGTCAGACTGCTTAATCTTAATTTGGATCAGTGGCCAATCCCATTTTGCATTAATCTCTCAAAAGTGGACATAGAGGCAGAAGCTTCCTTCTGCCTAGGAATAAAAAGCAGCTAAGCCTCTCCCCCCTAACACGATATTGTTCATATTGGTCCAGTTTACTGACAAAAAAATGCAGTGAGCCTGTTTCCCTGGAAAGAACTGCATTTCAACCATTTTTTGCTGGACTGCCAACTTCTAGTTGATGATTGAACCACAGGCTGAGTGTTCCCAAACTCTGCTGCCATGATATTCCTGCCCAAATAATGGAAAAAAAAGTGATTCCTTTAAAAAGCCACAGACTCTTCACGGTCTTGAGAGGAGAAAATCAAAACAGAGCTTCAACCACTGTCAGTTCTGGCCCATAACAGCATGTCTGAGACCAGCATTTGCAACAAGCTCCCAAACCGAGACTGCACATCGCTCCTGCAGTGCTACTTGTTTCCCCAACATCCAAGGGGAAGGAACATTTTGAATCCTACAGCCGCCATTCTCACTCCTGGGTCTACAACCAGCTTTCTTGTTTACTTTTTCTTTGCTCAAAGATCTGGTCATAAGGCTTACCCAGACAGGAATTATTTTTTTTCCTTGCCATTGTTAATGGATAACTCTGTCATGGTAGTTAAAAAGGCATACGTGGTATGAGTCAGCAAGACAAGGTAACACGCATGGAGGACCTGGAAATTCTTCCTTGTTCCTTTCTGCCCATCTTCTGAACAGTCTGGTTTTGGTTAGCCAAATATCAGGTGGTGCTTCAGAGAAACAACCAGGTGGGCTGAGGCATAACTTGTCCCAGAAGATAGTACTCCGCTTGCTGCTAGTGAGGAAGGCTCAGAGCTGGCAGCCAGTTAAGACAGCAAGACAAACTCCAAGAAGGTGAAAGGAGCTGAGGGAAAGAAATTGAGCGCCGTTGAGCCCACCATGTCTCACTATCCATTTTGATTACAAATTCTGCTTTAAAAATATAACTTCTTGTTACACCTCTGAAATATAATGAATTTTATAAGTCAGACCCAATCCTAGAGCAAGCATTTTGAAAGTGTCCAAATGATGATTTTTAATCAAGTAGAGGCTGAGCATGCATGTAGGGAGCACATATAACAGAGATGCTGTAATGATCTCAGAAAATTATAAACTTAAATGCAGTTTAGATCTTCATACTAATGAATAGATGCCTATACTGGCTTCTACACAACTCAGTTTAAAAGAAATCAAAAAATGTCAATTTATTACAGTGCAGAGTTTCATTATCCAATTACACAAAGTATTAAGCATCTCTCATAATTAAAGCATGTTTGTAATTTATCTCATAGATTTTTTTTTTCTAAGTTTAACCCTAACTCTTTCTGCTTTATGGTAATTCTCCTGGGAGTAATTACTAAATTTCCATAGCAGTAACTTGGGTAGCATAAGAGCATGTAACCTCAGCCTTGCTCCCTCCATCATAATGAAGATCTTGCCTAGAAACGTGCTTTTTCCCCTTCGCATTATTTAAAATGACACATGTTCAATAACATGAAACTGCAGAAAACTTTCTCATATGATAATTCTATTGATTTTTAAAAGAAATAATTAAACTAACTATTAAGACCAAGTTCATCAATACAATCCGACTCCTTTGTTCCCCCCTCCTGAGCAGGACAAATCAATCAGGGTCTCCTGGTTAGCATGACCAGTTTCCTGGAGCTATTGCACCACTCTAAAAACATACTGAATAGCCATTTTATATCCTGTTGTTCTCTCCTTGCTCTCACATCCACCTGCACACATCCCCACAGCTCCAAATCACACCCTTCTCCTGATCTTCTCTATTGCATTGTACATTCCCCAAAACCTCCACCTCCATTCTCTTCTACATGCTCCCTTGGTTTGCTTCTTCCTACACCATCAGGTTCCTTTGCAAAGTAATGAATGCAATTTTAGGAAAGACATATTGTATTTTTCACAGATAACAGAGATAGAATGCCAAATTGTGATAAATGCCAAATTTCTTTCCACTTTGATGACAGAAGCATATCTACAAATTAGCACCTCTGCTCAGACTGTACTTTAACAACAGGACTTTACTACTAACTAGTTCTCTGCAAGGCAAAGCAGGGCCCTGTTAGAAGGTGAAATGGGAAAGCCAAAAAAAGCCTCCTGGGCTTCCTCTGAAAGCAAAGTAGCTTCTCCATAGGGATGGCTGGCTCTCGTTTTCTCTTGTACTCTGATTCCCATAAAACCTGTGCCATAGTTGCAATAAAATCTCTCCCCAAGTGAACTTGCATATACCTCAATTTCTCTTTCGCTTCCAGTGATCCCACCAACGCCCTCAGCAAGCAGCTGGCAACCCGTGCTGCCACTGAGAGCTTCTCCTGCACCCAAGTGGTTGAAGCCAGGAATCTCTTCTGTGGCAAAGACAGACTAAACCTGGCAGTGTGGGATTGGCAACGGGGCAGGTATGCCACGGGTATGTGCAGCCGGAGAAAGGATTCTTTAGAGTTTCTCGACAAAGGTCATGTAAAGTGTTCATGGATTTGGTTGTATTCAAGGGACACTGCAGCATGTGTGTAGGTCCCAGATGATACTCTGATTATCCACCTCTGCAACAGGTGAGAAAAAGCCTTCAAAAATTTAGGTTGGTAAGACTCAAATTTAATACATTCTGCAAAATGCACTCTTCTTTACATGGCACAACGGATTCAAAACATTAGCAGCAGTTTATGCTGAAGAAATAGCTGAACACTGTGGACGAATTACAGAATATGGAGCAATGCACAGCCTAAATCAGACACACTTAGCATGGTGGAACACAACAGCCCTACCAGATCCATTACTCTCCACTCAGTCACAAACACTTCTTTACTGACAGAAACATTCATCCACAACATTCCTAAGATCTATTGATGTTTGCAAGTTGCAGGATTTTCCTGAGAGGAGTAGGAATCAGTGTGTGCCTGCATTTGACAATGTTATTTCAAGTCCAAGATAGGTTACAGATAATTTATAAATCTCCCTGAAAAATAATACTCTTTCTGGAGGTGCTTGTATCTATTCAACAGCCATGCAACTTGATGGCCCGAGAAATTACTTTCTACAAATTATTTTAAAAATAACTTTTTAATATGTATTTCAAAGGCTTATTTACAGTAAGTACAATTATTAACTCTGTTAGGTACATGGGCAGATGTGCAGATCAGCACACACATGTAGCTCTCAGGTTAATGTTATTTTAAGCTGCTTACATAGTTCCAAAATCCAAGATTTGTCCCAGTTGACATGGCTCTAACAGATGTAATGGAACAACAAACGTGTTACAGATCAGAACAACATGAAAAGTAATCAGTTCTGTGTCCACACTTAACAAGCCTTCCTTCTAACAATTTACACTGTACGCATCACTGTAACACATAAGCATCTAACAAAGGCTTCCATCAAAGATTAGCAGATTCTCTTAACGAGTTGAAACACGATACACTGAATTCTGTAAAAGCATTTGCTTCTCGTCATGTTTAAAAAATAAAATTATGGCATGTCTTGGCTGCCTTTCAAGTGCCAAATTCAAACCCCAGTGCATGCACCCAGCTCCCATTAAAAGCAGTGAGAGATGCAAGACATTGTCTATTTGGCCTTCACTAAGTGAAATGAAATACAGAAAAGAAAAAAAAAAAAGAGGGGAAAAAAAAAAAAAGCAGATTTTGCTAGAGGTTACACAGCAACAGAGCCAGAGGTCAAACTCAGGAACCCAGACTATCCTTCCCCACATGCTTATGCCTACATTCACTGCGGGGAATTAGGGGAAACCAGGGAAGAAGCAGTGACGTTGATTAGAAAGAAAAATGGATTAGGAAGCAGTGACATTATGGTGGGTCAAAAATAGACAATATAGGAAGAGAAAAGAAAAAGAAAGAAAATTGAGAATAACAGACAAAAACCACTGAAAGCTAACATCAGAAAGGAAGTAAGATGATGTGATGGAACAGCAAGCATAAATAAAAGGAGATGCACTGATGAGAGGCATTTTTCAGACATGTTAAATAGCTGATTGTCAAAATATTGTCAGAAAATACACAGATGCCATGTTTGCCTCTAGTGGGTGTATTTACTACTGCATGCAATGGCCTGGCTGGTAGGCTGATGTTGAGGGAAGATAACTCTTCTCTTTACTCCTCATCCATGGGCTCTGAACAGGAGACTGGAATGGACATTTGGGCCAAAAAGAAGGGAATGTGGAAGACAGCAAGAATGGGTATGTCCAACCTCCTGAGCCCTATCTGTCCTTTCTGAAATTACCAAACACTCCAATAAGCTAAAAGATCAGATGAGATGTTTTTTCCTGCTGTTGGCCTATTTTGCATATACCTGAACAAGGCCCAAACACATCCTTATCCTTAAAAGACTAAAAGCATTCTCCACAGGCTTCAGATAAAACTACCTCCCAACCAAACCCATCTTCCTGACTACCAAAACCCCTCCTTCCAGGGCTCTATAAAAATCAAGGCTGTCTGACGCACTTTATTCCCCCAAAACAGCATTTATCAAAGCTTCCTTTTTAAAATCTGACTGTTGTGAAACCACTGCTAAAGGCGAAAAAACGGGGCCCTGGTCTCAGCAGTTGCACCTATGCATCTGGAGAGGGACCAGGCAGAAGCTCTACTGGCAGTACTGACAAAATTCATCCCTCCAAGGGCACCAGAACAGATGGATCCACAAAGCAGAGAGGTGAATCCACCCCCACATCCTACAACAGCTCAACATCAGTACTAATCAAATCAGAAGGAAAATGCACACAGAAAAGGTTGCTTTGCTTTTTCATCCCTCAGTACCCAAGCCTTTTGCATTCCACTTCCCAGCCTCAGTCTTGGAAACAGCCATCAACTGTCCATACCCTCCATTACTTGACAACTACAGCCAGCTACAGGGATCTGCATCCCTGGAGGACTGTGTCTCCTGAGGAGGATGAAAGAGGCAGAGAGGGGGCATCATGAGCTGCGGCCACAGATCTGCTCGATGTTGTAGATCTCCTTGGGACAGTCAGCAGACAAGATGAGAGGCGCATCCTCTGTTATCACAACATCATCCTCAATGCGCACACCAATGCCACGAAACCTCTCCGGGGCACTCATGTCATCCTCAGGGATATAAATGCCTGAAAGAAGGAAGGGAATTAAAACACACAACACTCTCCATAACAAGACCTTTCCCTTACTGCACCACCATGAGAGCAGGGTTGGATTTTCAGCAACATAACATGAGTTTGATGCTGAAAATTTTTAATAAGGAAAGCTACTCTCTCTCCACTCACTCATGGCAGTTGGTGGGCAAAGAAAGGAAAGTGTCCTTCAGTGCCTGCAGACACTAGCATGTTAATAAAAACTTCCACAATTACAGCTGGCCTTTCTGCACTTCTTGCTCTCAATGCTATGTTCACAACGATGATGATTTTAACTATCTTCTGAATATAGAGAGAGAAGAGCCAAGCATTAAATATCAGTTTCCAGCTGACAGCTCCAAATCCAGTGACAAGCAGAAAGAAAGATTCATCGTGAAATGCCTGATTTGCAAAGCTAAGTTGTGAATGCCTGTAATTGCAGACTGTAATGCTTGAGACTTACACTACCACTGACTGGTAGTAGTTTAGTCACAGGAACACAGAACACAGCACAAGAGAATTGACCCTGCTTCTCTGCGCTGCACTCGATCACTGTCTGAGAATTTACTCCCACAATTTGTTACCTCGGCTGTGTTTGGGAAGAAAATAGGGTTTTCTAAAACTGTAATGACTTTGGGAGGGGAATAGCTTAAGATTTTCCAATACTGTAATAATTTTCAATTTCACCAGAAAGGACCCAAATGCTTTGGTCTGAGGGACCGACTAACTACTGAAAGCAATACTGTTACCCTCAGTGTTGCATGCTTTTGTCCACCACTGACTGCATATCTTTTTACCTGGTTCAACAGTTATCACCATGCCTGGCTGGAGCGGGAGCGATCGGGATATATCTGGGGTATCATGAACATCCATGCCCAAGTAATGGCCCACATGATGTGGGCAGTACTTTCGAACAGCCTAGTAGAAGACAAAACAAGTGTCACAGAAGCAGTTAAACACAGCCCAACCTCTTGTTCCATTACAAAAGATGGGGAGAAGAGACATAATAGTTATGTGCTTAACTAGCATTCTTACTGCCATGACTAGGTCAACTGGGGCTGTCTTTTACCAGAACTGGATGGCCCTCAAAACCCACCAGTACCAGATGCCTATTATGAGCATACTGCAGACTGCCTTTCCCCCTCACTGAAAAGAACAGCCCAAGCCCATCACCATCTCAGCACGTCAGGCAAGACTTCAGTTTTTGGCTCACTGAGCTTTGCTGCCCCAACCCTTTCCACCCCTTAAACATCCAAGGCCTGCGCTGCTCCCATCAGCAGACCCTGACAACCAGCAGCAGCTGACACAGCTGCTACGTGATGTGGCAAAGAGCTCTCCTACGCACAACAGAGTGGATGCTGTGCTGATTTCACTCAGCAGCTACAGTAGGATTTTAATCCACCCCTACAGGGCACTGACACTGCCTCCCCCCGCACCATCCTAACCCCCCTCCCTCCAGAGAGGAGCTCCTTGACAGGAGGAATCAAAGAGAATTCGTCCTCTGCCCCATGCTCCTCACATTCATTGGGGACTGAGCTGCAGACAGACGCTGGTCTCATCTGTCTGTGCTGCCGCCTGCCGAGAGAAACTGGCATGATAGCCTCCGTTCACAGGCAAGAACTTGTGCTGTTATTGCACTGACACTACAGGACAATTAAATCTGGCAGAAATCTGTCCTGCTGCCAAAGGGGTAGCTCTGTCACCTGATTCCGCCATCTTTCTTGTATTGACTTCAGCAATCATGCAGGTTTGCAGTGAGTGGGACCAGATAAACTTCTCTAACTGCAAACCAATCCTATTTTATTTGCAGGTTCAGCTCTAGAGCAGACCAGTTTCCCAGTCTTATTCACCAGTTAGCTCTGTGAATCCCAATACCGACACAAAATGGTGCAGAAGAGGCAGCAGGTGGAACGACTGAGAAGAATGGGCTGCACCTTTTGGTGGCACTGCAGATTTATGCTATGTTAAACAGATCACAAAACTATTAGTAATTGCCTGCAGCCAGCCCTGGACCCAGAATTTTGTGTTAGTGCCAATGTCTCTATAGGTCTTTTCAGACCGTCTGTACTCTAAAGCTGCATCTACACTAACAAGTAGTGCAGACCAACAGGAATGGATCTGCAGAGTGAAATAGCAACTGTTCAGGAACACATATTCACACTATGTGCATATAAGACTTGGGGGTTACTTCAGACCAAATTGTGCGCTGAATGGTTGAAACACATCTTCAAGTTCAGCCTTGTCTGAGAGAAATCCAGTCCTGTGCTGAGACCAGCCCACAACATGAATTAAAGCATAGTGAGTGGGGACAATCAGAAGATTAATCTCAAAAACATGTTCCTGAGACAAACTAAAGCCACTAACATAACCCAAGGAGAAACAGTCAGGCCTAGTGGGGGGAAGCTGGAGTAAAAAAAAAAAACTTCAAGTACCTTGAAGAAGTGGCTCTCAGTGACACTGCTCGCTAAGATCCCCAACTCTTTCAGTTTCTGTCCAATAAGGCTCAGCATGAGGCTGTAGATATTTTCTAGACTCACGCCTGGGGAGCAGAGGCTCAGGCAGGACTTCTGGATATCCAGGACAGCCTGGTATAGTTCTGCTTGGGGCTTGGTGAACCTGAAAACCATTGAGAAAAGGAACAAAGAACATTTCTCACAGTTAAACCTCTACCCAGAACCTATTTTGGGGGCAGATTCAGTTCAATGTTGGAACAGGGAAAGTCAGAAAGGAAAGCAACTGCTCCTTATATGAAATGCCAGACAAGGCATCACTGCAACATGCCCTTCAACACACTGGGTAGAGGCAGGGTTTCTCAGCTGACAACCTAACCGCAAAGCAAAGCAAGGCAAAGCTACTGCAGGAAAAAGAATGCACTTGAGCCAAAACATACAGGAATCAAACACACAACCACAGGGACACCACATAAATTCACAACTGACAGAGCCATGTACAGGTCAACTAAACTCCTGTTTTCTTAGACACAACCAGAGTCAGCCACAGCTGAATGCACAAAAGCCCTCTCTGCACTTTAAGCATGCTGTAATAGCTGAAAATAGCAGTAATCACACATATTCATGCAGTAATTAATGAGGCAGTGGGGAATACAGCTTCTCATGCTGAAAGATTAGTTTGTATAATTTGATTACTCTGAAGAACCACAGAATGGGACATGTAAAAACTACTCAAACAGAGATTAAACACAAATACACTCTATCTATCAATTATTTAAGATCTTCTCAAAGTTCTTCAAAACAGCCTTATCGCAGCATACCTTCCATTGACAGGCCAGGTACGTGTGATGTCACTTACGTAGCAGGAAGACTCACATCCACCATCTAGCAAGACCAGTTCACCATCCTGGAGAATAACAAGAAAAAATGCCCTGTGGGTCAGTCCGGCTATTAACTGAATTGATTTTTCTGTCTGAGAGCAGGAAAGGAGATTATGTATTTATTTTTGCAAAGCAGCTGCAGAGATGTGAATTCCTTTTGCAGAACAACACCCCAGGTGCTGTTGTTTATAAATAGGCTATTCCAGTTGGATTGTTTCTCTGCAAGGTAGTATCTGGCTGTTATGCTTGTCTACAGCCTGAACTCTTAACACACTGATTTTCAAACACTTTGGAGTAAAAAAAGACATTTTCCTTGAATTATTCTGTGCCCTGAGACTTCAGTCCCATTCACACCTGGATTGCTTACTCCAGCAAATTACACCAGTGACTCCTTTCACTAGAAGTTCTCTGCTAGTGACTGGGACAGAAGGGTTTTGCAACAAAACCATAGATTTCTGAGCTACCCACAAGATCACTAACAGCTAAAGATTTAGCCTTGTCACAAGGTAGGAGGACCCAGCAAAATCAGTTTTCTGACAGTGTATCACTACTGTAAATGCACTATTGCATAGCTTGTACCATCTTCCCTGTTCTCTTCTGAGACTTTCTTGACTGCTCTAAGATATACCTCTGAATCTATCCAGTGATGAAGAAAAACCTTTTGGAGATGTTCAGCAAAACTGTTCCATGTCAATTAAATCACTGGCTGCACATCTTCCAAAAAGCCACACAGAAAAGACAAAGGGCCAGGAACAAAATCACTGCCTTGCTTTCCCTCCTTAAAGGGGCTAATAACAAATACAGCAGTGAGATCTGTAAAAAGTTTGGATTAAATTCTCTATGGATTTACACTACATGTAATCCAAGGCCTTTTATAGAGATTCACTCCACAGATCCGTGACTGTGCCAGCAGCCATGATGTGGAAGAACAAGGAGTAGTTCTAGCATGTTAAGGGAAAAAATAAGAAGCAGAATTTCACTGCTAGCACTACTTCCAGTGCTAGCTGCTATCATTGTGTACAGTTAAGTGCTACAAACACTTACACAGTAGATAAACTAGCAGTGAGCTGATCTCACCATCCCACTGAATAGACAGGCCATTAACTATCCGTTTAAATTGTATTTTTAACTTCTTCAGAATAGCTGGTTCAATTCTTTAAGTAAAATATGAAATTATAGCACCTGCCCTCTTCCAAGCAATTAAACAAACTAAGTAACAACGTATTGGCTAAGGGAATTCAGCTTGTGGTTTGATTGTCCAGTAAGTGCCTTATGTCATGCATCTTGTCCCCTTTCTTTAAAGCTGAGTCCACTAAGTGGCAGACTGAATGAAGTCTACATGAGGCCATAAGCAGCCTTCAGATACCTTCCAAATTAGACACTTCGTTAGTCTATTTGGCAACAAGATCTGTAGGAAGTAGCACACAAAGGAAAAGAAAGAGTCAAGTTTACAGGTTTAACCTCCTACTTAACACTTTTGAAAAAAACAAGTGACAGTCATTTAACTGAACGACTTCAACAGAAGCAACTGGAGTTACATGAGCACGCCTGACCTTGGATGACAGCACAACAAAGAAGGCTTCTTTCTGCCAAAAGCAGCCTGTCATATCTTTTGTATATCTGTCTCTGCGGATCATTTCAAGGTCTGCTAGCATTCCAGCTTCAAGAAAAGACAATGCTAGTGGGAAAGTTTCATCCTGCATTAGGAGAGGAAAAATATGCTCCTCTGAAAAGTGAATCACGAGTAGAGAAGTGGGGGAATACTGCTCCTGAAAATACTTAACTGAATCTAAAGGTGTATTGTCAGGAAAAGAGGGTTCAATTCAATAATGCGAATCTTCAAAATAAAACAAGACACATTAATTTACCTACAACCATCTAATCCACCTCTCAACATTTAACAGTGATCCTTTCTCGCCTTGTCCCCCTTCCCTGCTTTGCTGGCCTACATGGAGTCCAAAATGCTTTTCAGCTTCACCAGAGCAGGAATGCGCTGTTGCACTTTATATTGCAAAGCAAGGCCAAGCAATGCAAGTGACAGCAGAAGACACCCCCCCGCCCAGTGCCTTCACTCTGCCTGCTGCAGAGGTCCCTCTTTTGTGAGGTTAGCAACCCACCCAGCACTGCACACTGTTGCACATGGTGTGGGAGCAGACACGCTCACTAAATGAAGTTCTTTGCAAGCTTGTTTGCAAGTCCTTCCACTGTTCAAAAAAATACTGTGGCAAGTGCAGAGAAAGAGACTAGACGGTGTGAAGTTAATCTGTCACTGACAGTAAAACTAACCAGGGCAGGATTCCTTTCCCCTACTTACTTGAAAATATATATTTAAGTGTTTTGATCTGTTCAGTCAAAACAAAGAGCAGCTAGGGGACTCATACAGGGACAGTGTGTCACAGCACTGCTTTTTAAGTTACTGGACAGCATATGGTTTACCTTGATGAGCTGATTGTTCTTCACATAGTGCAAAGTGTTTGATCTGTTGCCACCAGCAACAACAGGGGGGTATGCCAAGATGTCAGCACCACGAGCCCGGCACTCGAATTCGAACTGGAATACCAATTCAGAGAGGAGGAGACTGTTAGTGCTGATTCAGGTGATTAACTGCCCTGGGTCTATTATAATCCATGTCCTACAACTGCTTTCTTAATTTGTACAACACAAAGTGAAACTGGAAAGTGAGTTCACTAAATGAAAGCAGCCTCGAAGGTTTTCCAAGAACACTGGAGAAAAAAACCACAGAACTATCCACTTTTCAAGAGGGTGTTTTAAGCCTGCATCTGGTCTCATGGAAGCTCTTTCTGGTGCAAGCTGTTCAATACTGTATCAAACATTCATTATGTTGTCATAAATCCAGGTGAGGATTTGTTCTTATATAAAGTAATGCTCTTAGTTGCCATACAACTCTGTGAATTTTCAAAGATCCTAAATGTCAGCATGATAACAGTCTTGTTTTGTTGTCGTCTTTTAAAATTACAAAGTACCAGCATATTTACAGCAGTATCTATTTTCATGACTGTTGAACTAAGAAGGTTTGAAAGCATGCACTACCTTGATGTCTGAGGGAAAAAGAAAAAAAAAAAAAGCACTGTAAGCCTCAAGATCTTTACCTTTCTTGAGTGATGAAGCTGATGAAGCATGGAAATGAATAAACTCCCATCTATAAAGACCGTCTATATCCTCAACATATTAATAACATGTCTTTTCTATAATTACCAAAACCACATGGGACAGAACACTCCAGGATGCTTACACGTAGTAAAGTAGGTTTTACGATCCTGATCTGGAGTGAAAAATTGATCTGTAAAATACACTTTAATTAAAATAATTTTCTTTACAAGTCAGTACTGCTGCTCAGTGCCATGTCAGCACAGACCCATCTATGTCATAACAGAGGATCAAATCCTGCTGATGTTTCTCAAACAGGCATCTCACTGCAATTACTTACAAAATTCCTTACCAAATGTGCAAGCCCATTAGTCCTTATTTTGTAACTGAAAGCCATCTACACTGCTTCAAGACAGCTGTGGTAATCTGATGTAGTAAGAGGCTAGAGTCAAGAGAAGCAGGCTTTACAAATAGGTGTTATAACTGCTTAAATTCTGTACAATAGAACTGTATTATACAATAAGATAATAACTATATCTCTGATTGTTTAGCAGATTTTGTATTTAAATACAGTAGAAAAAGACATCAATAGCAGATAAGCTTAGACAACCACTATGTTCCTTCAATAAGGGTACAGGAAGTACAGCTGAAGAATTCCTCACACTGACTTTTCCTCATGTCCTAGGAACCACAAGAGTTGGGTGAAGGAGAAATGTGCTACAGTGGGAGGCACATTATAGAATGATCTGACATTTCTAGTTTCCTGGAAGGATAAACAACATCCATCCCTTCTATCTCACCTCCAGCCACAAAGTACTCACCTTTGCATACAGAAAGGCTTCATCTACTGGGGATTTGCTGGCAAACATTGTCTCTGTGAAAGCCTAGGAAAAAGAAGGGCCTTTTAGTTAGCAAAGGAGCCTGAACTTGAGGGAAGTTCTTTCTTTTGCCTGCTGTCTTTTGAGGAAAGCCTAAAATCAGCTGGCCCAGAACACAGGAACCAAAGGCAGCTGAAAATGCAGAGTGCTGTCAAGACTAGAACCAATTAAGCTCTGTTCCCTGTGAAACTGTATTTAGGGGCTGATTGACTCTAGTTTTTGAAAAAGGATTAGATGCCTGAAGCTGATCCCATGGGTTGGCATTTTATGAGTTGTGTCACCTATGGATTCCCTCACGTATACTAGGAGTGCCTTATGCAGCTTTTCCTTCAGAGAAGGACAAGCTGTGCCTCTCTCTTCTATTTGGCTATCTATTTTAATAATATTTACAAAAACATAATTGCATTTGAGGTATCTGTCAGATTTGTTTAAAATTGGTCAATGAGTTCAAAAGGTATTTGAGGGAGAAGGGGGAATACAGAGACATACACAGGCAATGTGTTCACAAAAATCCCATTTCCTCAAAATCAACAGGATAAATGGGAAAGAAAATGGCGTGGGGAAGGAAAAGGGAAGCTGGGAAGAGAGTGAAGAGGCTACCCTTGTTCCTGAATAGATATGCTTTTAAATAAAGTCTAACAGCTGCTGGCTTGCCTTTGCTGGAGTTACGCTAATTGAGAAGCTGGTAGTCCAAGCAGTCTTCCTGTTTCTCCTTGTCATGTGGAGGGAGCTGAGCCCAGCCGAGGGTTGAGACACAGCAGTTCAGTAACAGATTAAACCAAACCCATCCTTCCAACCCATGTCACCTCATCAATAGCCCTCTCTCCTTTCTTCTTTAAAGGAAGATGGTTCACTGGTTCATTTGGAGAGCACATGACCCCATACCTCTGCTGTGACCCGTCCAGCTATCTTCATCCTTTCAATCTCTGCAGGAGATTTGATAAGCCGAAGGTTTTGCACTAGATGTCGGATGCCCTGGATGTGGTTTTTGTTCCGAGCTTTTATCTCAGCCAGGGGCTGCATGTAGTTAGAGTGCAGCTCTGTATGCACTGGTTTCGTCAAGTCATACCAAACAATGTTTGACTCACCTGGAATACAAAACAAAAGCTGACACAGATGAAAATAAATGTAGAAATGTCCTCCTCATACTAAACAAACTCAGTCCTCCTAAACTAGACCTGTTGCTATATTTGAGAAATTAATTTCCTCTGAATCTGCATTTACAGACGATATAGACACTTTCACTGTCATAGGATACTAGCAATCTCTTCAAAATCTGGAAGATTATGAATTCATAGCATGTAGATTTGACAAATCCCCACTTCTATGCAAATATTGAGTTTTATGATCATCACTGAATATATGTATCTTGCACAGATCCATTCAGAGTCCACATATCAAAGTTGCACTTGTGTAAGCTAAGTAGCCATTGCACTGCAGTAGTGCATGTCCTGAATCGTTCTCTCAGTTAGCCTGTCCCCCCTGATGCTGAAGGCAATTTACCTTTCACCCATCGCATGGAATCAGGGTCATTATCAACTACGCTTCAGAATATCTGTGGGGAACAACTGCTTATTTCAGCCATTCAGAGAAGACGAACTTACTGAGGACAAACATATTTACCTATGTGGAAATTTATTTAGAACATCAGAGTTAGCACCCACATTCTCCCCCTCAGGAGCATTTTAAATGGGAATGAGTAGAAAAGCCATGCTGAGTCACAGCTAATGTCCACCTAGGCCCTCCTTCTTTGATGACAGTAGCCATTAGCAGGTGCTTACAAAAAGTCTCTAAGAAACTGGGCATTTATGAAAGAGTATTCCCCTTAGCACATCCTCCCCACTTCTGGTTTCTTCATTTCAAGGCTGCATCTTTGTAACAGTGATTAACTGCTTTTCATGGACCTCTCCCCCATGGAACTAAAAACTTTTGAATCCATTTCTACTTTTGACATTCCAAACCTTCCATGAATGATTTACAACTTAACACTTAAAAGGTGTCAAAACCTGCCATATGATCATTTCATTCAGTGTTCCCTTTGTTTGTATACTATGAAGAATAGCAACTAATCACTCCTACTCATCCTCTCTGTGCTTTCCATAACCATAGACATCTCTTACATCTTACCTTCTGTTTTCTCTTTTTCAAACTGAGCAGGTTTGTCCAGCATGTATCTCACACACACTCCATATTTCTGATCATCCTTGTTGCCCTTTCTGTGACTTTTCTATTTCCAATATATCCTCTTTTGAAACAAAATAACTAGAATTCGAGATGGTATTTAAGACTGCAGAATTCACTCTATTTATTTGTGTAATCCCCCACGCACTTGCCCTTTTTATATTGTCATAAGCCTTCAGCTTCGTTTTATGATGCATTTAGGTTCACCCTGGATTATACGTATTGAGGCTACACGGTCATGTTAGATGCAGAAGAACACGTCTAAAGGACAGCAATGTTTGTATTTCAAGAGTAAGTCAACATCTAGCTAAAAAAGGTGAGTGGACTAACAACCTCCCTGTGTGGATGATTTTCCAAGTCTATTATGAATAAAATACCTTCAAGTTTCCTATACTTCATCTGGTACTGGCTCTGTCAGAAAAAATATAGGACTAAAACAGTCACACAGTTTGCAATGCTCTCTTGCTTATCCCATTCCTTACGTTTCACAGATGTGCACACTGGCATTCACATGGGTACACAAGAAATTCGGCAGGGAGGAAAACCTACTATTTTCAAAACTACATTTCCATTGGTGACCCTCAAGAAGCTAACAAGAACTTCCAACTGCCTTTGTCATACTATCATACCCCCTGACCTCCCCAAGTTCGTGATAGTCTTGAATTGGTGTCACAGACCACCTTCCAAACCCATACCATTCAGAACCTGCAAACCACATCTCATCTCATTCCCCCTCCACTTTTTGTTACCTTTCAACTTGGCCACCAAGTGCCTGAACTCCTCGATGGTGTAAGCTTCATCTACTCCTGTGAGAGCAATTGCCCCATCCGTGCCTGATCTGGGCCCGTCCCACAGCTCTCGGCTTGGATCTCTCCGGGGCACAAAAAGTATGGATTTGTGGGAGGGCAGCGCTTTGCCAGGAATGTTCTGCAGCACCAGGATGCTGTCAGGCTCCTGGAACCCACAGAGGTACAGGAAGTTAGTGTCCTGGTGGAAAACATAGGGGATGTCATTGCTCATATAGTGTGTGGGGTTGGATAGCAGAATCACTGTGTGGTCCAATCCATCCCAGCCATGGGCTTCTTTCTGGATCAATGCCATCAGTTTGTGTCGGCGAAGAGCATATTCCACCTGTGACAATCCTGGGGTTACCTCTCCTACAAATACAAAACAAATCAGATTGAGAAATTCAAGGCACTCATGATATTTTACTAGGCACATGCCTGATTCCTGCCTACTCCGTGATGCTTTTCATATGCGTGGCTTCGTTGTGGTCCCTCATTAGCCTTTCCATTGCTCTCTCATGCATCTCTTCAGCTTCCATCCCTACAGCACATCCTCACTCAATCTGCTCCTCCATCATGCAAAGACAGAAATTTGTTTTAACAGATTGGATTTTCTGTTATGTATTTCTGTGCAAAAGCAGAAATCACAAAACCTGGTAGATTTAGATAAACATCCAAACCAGATGGGTGTTTTCAGAAAGACATGTAAAAAAAGGGGAAGGGGCAAGGCAAACTGGACTTTGACTGCTGAAAACTGATGGGTTTTATAGCATCTGGACATTGAACAGAAGATTACCTCCTGAGGCTGAGCATTGATTTCCCCAGATAAAGCTAGAATGTCTATTCAAATACATGCTAAGTCAACTCATAAAGTAACTAGTTCTAAACCATAAGGGGCAGATTGAGTGTTACAGATACTGGGAGATCAGGCAGAAAGGCAGAGGTTGCAGAGTCTAACCAGTCACAAGATTCCAGGCAGAAAGAAACAACGAACTGCAGGCTGACAGCAGACTCTGATTAAGAGAAAGAGTCTTCTCCAGGGCAGATGTAGCTTTTCTCAATAATTAACAATTTGGATTTGTCCAAAGTTAAATACTGTATTCCTAATGACTCTAACTAAACAAATGATCTCTTAGATGAAAGTACGTTTTAAACTGCTCCAGTCACGAAGGATATGAAGTACAGTGATCAAGATACTCAGCAAACCCAGACTGAAGTTGAAAGAACAACCAACAACTGCTTAAGTATGTACTTTTAAAAATGTGAGATTCCTTAACTATGATTTAAATTAATACATGAGCCTTATTCAGTACTTCGGCTAATACCCTATTTTAACATAGATTTCATTTTCATACTGTTAACTTTCTACTTTCATAATCTTTTGTTTTGTTCCTCTTTAATGTATTAAGCAGTGACAATTCTAGAATAAAAATTTAAATTTGACTTGTACTGTAAGTGGATTCTTGCATGGGTGGGGTGGGAGGGGAAAGTCCTATCCAGAATGTTTCTCCTTGACAAAAGAGAGTTTAAGAAAATCACATATGTTGTATTTGCATTAAACTACACCTTTTCAACACCATACATCCCCAGCACCTATTTGGTGTAAAAGTATTTTTTTTTTTTTTTAAGGAAAAACCAAACCCACCAAATTTGTTTTACTCTGTAGATCTAGAAATGACAGAGAACACAGAAACTGTTTTAATGTAATCTGACCCCACATTTCTGCAATATTATACTGCAAATTTCCTATGCTCTGCTGCATTCCAGTCACAAACAGCCCAGTGAAGTTTAGAAGCTGGAGTAGGGTGGAACATGGAAATCCCATTTGTCTTTTGACTTGCAAGGCCTGGAAATTCTCTTTGCCTTAAAGGCATTTGCTTTTTAAAACAATAATTGCAATAAAACAATGTTGTATTATTTTAAGGAAAACACCACTCTTTTATTAAGTGGAAAATTCCTATGACCAGCTAGAATTAATCTCCAGTGTTTCAGCTGTGAGTACTTTTAAAATGTCAGCCTCATTTACTGTGAGCTGTTAATCAGTGCCCTGAGCAATCCGACCTAATATTGAAGTTAGCTCAGCTTTGAGCAGAGCGTGGACCTAGTAACTTCCCGAGGTCCCTTCTGACCTGAATTATTCTACAGTTAAATACATAAGTGCATGGTTATATATCCATCTGTTCTCTCTGTATACCTATCTATGGAAAAAGAACACAGAACCAGAATGTTTTCCTGGACATATTCTTGAATATATTTTTACTTCCAATTTTTTTTTTAGATTTAATCATGGTCATCTCATACCTACATGCTCATTTTCATTAATCTCATAAAACTGCACAACGTCAGCTTCTCTTTCGTCACTACCTTCTAACTTTATAGCCACAAGTCTCTTTTTCTTCTTTGCCTCACAGCTTGAATACTCTTCTGAAGCAGGCATGCTTTTAGACAAGTGGTGTCTATCTCTCAATAAGTCTCTCCCTGATCTCCTTTTCTGAACGACACCTTTATTTTGTGACCCACAAGACATTAGATATGAAGCATTCTAGCAGTTCAGCTTGCACAAAGGACTCCCCCTTAATATAAATTGTATTGTATTTGCAGGACAATGAGCTCCCAAGATGCCACTGCCAGGAAAGGTCTGCAGTACTGAAGTCAGTGACACCGAGCACCCCATGAGAAAAAGGTAAAAAGCTAACATGTGAAGCCTATTTTTGGAATCAGTATCATCTCAGACAAGGAAATGAACTACTAAATATAATTACTGCCTAATGAAGGTAATCATAAACAGCTGAAATCACAGACACCTGTATGATGCAGCAAATTAATACTCTGTCCTAGACATCCCAGCAAAACAGAGGCAAGAAAGAATACCAATGATTGGCTCATACAGGGCCTGAACCTAACCTGGTTTGAGAAGGTGCGGATGTGTGAAGGGGCTGGGCTGGCCCAAATACCGGTTTGGAATCTTTTTCTGCTGGGCAGGCTGGATGGAAAATCTTCGGAGAGCACATGACTTGCAAACTAGAAGGAAAAAAAAAAACACACGATGTCAAGGTAAAAGACCTGTCCAGTTAGAAAACTGCAGAATTATACTCCAGTCATCTGACTCTTAGCATTCATTTACCTTATATGACATAAATACCTCTCCTGAACTTTTCAATTTGTTGTGTACCATAATAGTTTATGAAACAATGTGCACACAACTCAACTAACGATCAAATATTCATAAAACAGACTGAAAGAAATTAACATATGCTAAACCTGACAATCCAGCAAGAAAACCCAGAAAGCTATGTCAGTTTGCACATCCCAATTTCTACACTTGGTGTTCATGATGTACTCTGCACTCTCCCTCCCTTGCTTCCCTCAAACGCTGCAGGGCTTGAAGCACAACACCTGTATATCATCTTTTCTTGACTATGTCTTTAAAAAGCACCACTCATCTGGAACAATTATACAGTTTTCAAGGCCTTTCCAGTTCTTTTTTTACTAACAATGCCACAAAGAAACCATCAAATAACACAGGTTTATATAGCAATGTCTTTTTTTTTTTTTCTGTATGAAAGATACTCAGGAGTCCCTGTTTATGTATTTAAGGTACTTGACAGCAGCATTAGCCAAATTGAAAACAGTTCCTCAGAAGCATACAGTTAGGTATCCCACTTCTAAATCCACACACAGCCAAAGCAGACAAGTTTTAAAGAGAATTGCAAGTGTGCATGTGGGAGCTGGGGGTGTGCACAGTAAGACAAAACCTAAAATTAAGTATCATTGTCACAAACTTTACCAACTTTGGAATTCTCAGTCACAGCCTTTTGCAGCTGAAGAATTGCTTGTGCCTAGATACAAATCATCAGACACATGGAAGGAGATGGTAATCAGTTTCCTAACACCTACCAGCTGATGTTTTGGAAACTGGTTCTCTTTTATGTCACTTACCACGTGCCTACTACAAAACCAATTCGTGCTGCCATGGCATGGCACTGGATTTTTAGAACAAATGATAATCAACTCTTCACTAGCGTAAGCAAGTATAAGACAAGCAGAACAGCTGCCTGCCTTTTAGGGAGCTGAGACTCAGAGACTTATAGCAGAACATATAGGCCATAGATTTTCTGTGGGAGCCAGTATGATTAGCCACTAATTGAAGACTGCTTAATGCATGACAACTGACAGTCATAACATAAACCATTCGCTATGCGATGACTGACTGGTGTAACAGTCTGGAGACCCAGGCAGTTAAATATAATTACAGCTTTTGGTGCAGTTTAGAAAGAGAAGGTTTTCACTGTTTCTCTCCATCTACACAGAAGACAAACAGGATACCTTGCAACGAGACAAGAGAACACAGCAGGTGCTAAATAAAGCAATATTTTGAAGACAACATGGCTGCTTTATTTTTCAAATAGTCAGCCGCTCTTCCCTCGGATTCAGCCGTGACTGGGGCTGCGGCTCCGCTGCCGGAGAGAGCTGTTTTCCCGCGCCCCTCGCACCCACAGCGAAACGGACGCGAGGGCGGCCTCACAGCCCGCCCGGCCCTGAGGGCCGCCGTGGCAAGGGCGGGCTCTAAGCGGCGATAAAGCTTAGCGTGCCCCGGGCAGCCAGTTACCGCAGCCCCGGGGACG
>WAAD01017532.1:116548-127918 GCA_013389945.1 Fregata magnificens
CTGTTTGGGGCGGGGGGGAGGGGGGTGTCTTCGCCGGGGAGCGGCTCCGGTGCGCTGCCGCCTCCCCTCCCTTCCCGCCGCAGGGCGCGCCGGGGTTACACCGCGAGCGTTAAAAAAACTTGTTATTTTTTCTTGTTGTGTTTTGTGTTTTAAACTCGGGCTATTCCCGTTACAAAAGCCTGCCCCCCGGCCATCTCAGTGGCTCAGCTTTCCAGGCTGGAAAGCCCCAGAGTAATACTTACCGAGCTAATTCTCGCATTATGCAGCAGAGTTGGCTAGCCTGTCTTAAAAGGAGCCGAGTTTATGGGGAGGTGAGTGGCGTTGACTTCCATGCTGGTACCCAAAGCATAAAATACCTGACAGTTCAACACGTGGAACGGTTCCTGGCCAAAAGTGTGTTTTGCCCCTTGAAGTTTCACGTATCGAGTGGCTGAAATCTTGCTCCCCTGTGAGACACTTCAAATGTGTGCTATTTACACTGCACAGAGTCTTCTGTGCACGTGTGGCCTGTCATAGCAGATGTTTCTCAATACAAAAACATCTTTGGGTTCCACCCTGAGCGCCCGTAAACACCAAGTTGGAAGGACTGAGGTCCTTTGCTGCTGGCAGAGAACCCACAGAACCCCTGTGTTCAGCTAGGGTACCTCTGCTTGGCTTTCGTAGCTACAACCCTTGCTACTCTGAAGGACTCTGAGAAGTGAGGAAAGTCATTGCAGATACACCTTTTATGAAAGGGGAAGTGAAAAGATTAGTGACAAACTGGGATTTGTTGTAGAAAATTTGCTTTAAATTCTAATCTGAAAGTATTTTAATTGTACTTTCTGCTGTGTAGTACTTGTAATTAGTTAAAAAGCTAGTGGGGCTTTGTGTGCATATATATATAAGTACGGGCATTTCGCAGCATGTCACATAATGCAAACGGCTACAAGGAATTATTTATTTGGGTTTTTTTACAGTGCTGTTTAAACTTTTTTATGCATCTGAATATTAGCGTGGTTGTAAAACCACTCCTATTTAACTTCACTTGGTTTTGCAGTACTGGTAGTAGCTGCACGTATGCCTAGGAAGGAGATGCATGTCTCGTCTCTTACTGCAGGTCCTTAGTTCCTTTTGCTACTGTGTAAAAGAATTCAGTGCCTCACCCTGCCTTACTTCCATTCTTCTGTTGTGTAATTCTGAAGGTGTGAACAGAGTATTTTGGGAGGGAGGGGAAGAACACTGACTTCTTTTGGCCAAAGAAAATGTTAGGGACCGGAAAGGTGATCAGCTGGTTTCTAACTTTCTCCATGTTAATGGGGAGGGCTCTAACTTCCAGATTAATTTTTAGAGTTTGTATTTGGTTAATAGAAGGGTGGTTGTATTGTAAGTATAAAAATTAGGTTTTGAACTGTGGAATGTTTTTTCCATGTAAAGTCTTCACTGGATATCTTTATCTCAGAAGTTAAAAAATATTTCAGAGTAGAACCTCCTATAGCTCTCCTAAGTTTTCTGGTTTTCTTCACATATTTAAGCTAAATATTTGGGTAAGTTATACACTTGGATATTTGGAGTGATAGCCAAATTACTTTTCATGTCAAACTGTCTGGAAGTCTGGTGGATTCCCCTCTTCCCTTCCATAGTAGTGCTGTTTGCAGTAGGACTATTAAGTGCATTATAGGGTCTTCTCATCCTTTGGAAGCTGCTTGAAACTTAGCATGACCTGGCTTCAGGTAGAAATAAACTCAATGAGTCCGATATCTCTGTCAGGCTTACGTGTATTAATCTAAAAGACATAGGTTTAGTCACCAAGGTAATGTGAGTGATTACAGAATAGTGACTGAATGATACTGAAATCCATCATTAAATTTTTCAACTAAAATTCTGATTATTGATTTTTTCTTTTAAAGCTAATGAGTCTAACTTAAATTATGCTAACTGCTCGTAAAGCCCAAATGGGATGATTTATTTCTGACTGTTAATATTGCATCAGAAACCTTAAGTCTTACCTGTTTCCATGCACTTGTTATCTTCTAATCTTTATTCTGTCTAGCTGTTGTATTTAGTTTCTATGTAGATGCTTTCTGTATGGAAAGCGTACACTAGTGTATGATTATGTTTGGAAAGTGTTTTGACATCCCTTTTAGTCATGGCTGCTTTTTCATAATTGCATAAAAATAAAAATATTTTGACTTGAATTGTTAGGAAATGAGTCATTAAAGGGAACATGTTTCAAAAACCTGCAATTGAGCAAAGAAACAATAGCAGTCCTTAAAAGTAAAGCACAGAATCCCTAATTGATGAATGGAGCTTTTTGCCTTTTGTTGTTGTTGTTTTGTTCAGATAGATTTTTGACCCTTTTGAATTCTTGGTAATCCAGTTTCTCTCTAAAGATAATTTTGCTGTCAGTGGTGAAAGTGGATGCAGAAATAACAGTTGCAATTCTTCCAAGTCATAAAGCAGCACTTCTCATCACTGTGATGAGTGGAAGCATGGAATCATTGTTGCAATGGAGTCCTGGCAGCTCCCAAGAGTTGTTACTGGAATTGCACAACTGTGTCTTAGCGCAAAAGTTTAATTTTAAAATTTTTTGTATGTGTGTGTGCGCTGTTTATACAGCTCAGTACTTGCCTTTTCCTACAAGAGTGTCTCATATCTGTATACTGTGGAGGTTAAATACACTGCAAGCTTTGCATATCCTTGCTGTTCATTCAGTCATTGTAATCAAATACTGGTTTAAGGGATGATTTTAGAGTAACTTGCTTTTGAATTGTTCTGGGATTGTAACTCTAGATTCAATAGAGGATAACTGGATAGTAAAAACATTTTCAAGGACTAGGAGCGAGACTGTTTAGCCTTGGCAGTTCACAAAATAGCATATTTTAGAATATATATATATATTGTTTAAACATATCTCATAGACTGTTCTAAGCTTGGATAGTTTTTGGGGAGATGTGGAGAGGGCAGAGGAGACTGATCGAGTTGTTTCAGCCTTGAGATGATTCGAGGTGTCAGACTTAAAACCAGCTGATCTTGAGACCGATAATTTGGAATTGCTCAAGAATTTGATTCCTGTGGTTTTTCTAGCTTGAGCTGTTCTTAAATACATGATTGGAAGCTGGGAATGTTATTGACCTTTTTGAGTTAGAGGGTTCTCAGTCTTTTTCCAGGCTTTGAAAGAGTCTTACTGGTTTTAAAGAAAAAAAAAAGAAAAAAGTTTTAAAAGTGGTGCCAACAAGGATTAGATGGATCTTAACTTGTAAGCATTGTGTTACCCTGTATATTAGCTATTAGCACTACTAAAACGCTTCAGAATTTGTAGTTTCCTAGCAGAAATGAAGTTCCAAGGCTCCTCTAGACAGTCCCTATAGTCCTGGGGAAAACTCTTTGATTTTTACAGACTGGTAGAAAATTATATGCCCTATTGTCAGCCTACAAGGGTAAAAATTTAGGAGGAACAGTTACTACATGTAGTGTGTTTTTTGCCTAGCTCTGTAACAATTTATCAGACTGCAGTTGTTTAGTCTTGCAGTATAACTTAGATTAAGTAATGTCAGCATTCCAGGGACACATCTAGATTTTTGCAATAGCTTCAGAGGATGCCTTTTTTTGGAACTTGTGGTATTTTTTCTTGACAGTTTATCCTTTTAAAATAGAGGTAGTGTAGTGCTGTTTGCTTGCCTTTTGCTGCAGGGCCTGGTGCCAGGACCTGTCAATCCTGTCACCTCCTCTTCCCTCTTCCACCCCCTTTTCCCCCAATTCATCCCTGCCCCCATCCTGTCCCTGTCCATCCAGGTTTGTTTTCAGCCAGCTTGGGGCCTGACTGTGAGATGGTGCTGGTGACAGGAGGGAGGAAAGAGGGGAGAACGGGACTGCAACAGCCTTACCTAAGAAGCTGTAGGATCTCATCCTTACGATATAGTTTCATGTTGCACTAATTCCTGAAAGCAGATATCCTGCACCCTTCCAGTTCCTCCTGCCTGTTTGCCCACTTCCTTCTCCTCTCCCCTGCATCACATCTAGCCAGTTGTGTGGGGCCCCAAGGAGTTGGTCGAGCCTGTTGAGTTGATAGAAACATTTTTTTCCCTTTGGAGTGTGTATGGCCAGAGCAATTGAAAACTATTGATAGATGGGAATGCGGGGCAGCGGATGGATGGGAATGGTAGTCCTTGTGGAAGCCTGCCATTAGGTATGATCAGATGTTACATGAAACAGCTGGAGAATTCAGCCTATGCTTATTTCTGGCTACTAACCAAAGTTGATATAATGTAGAAGTTTATTCTATATTGAAAGAATGCTGTCTATACAGAGAATGCTCCTTAACTTATAGCTAAGGAAAGGCATGAATATTGCAATACATAAGAGAAATGACATTGTTTTCTAGGCAGGAATTTTTTATTTGCATAAGCATTTTAGGCCATTGGGGTTCTCTTAACTTGTTTGACCTGTGTTCCAAAAATAATTCTAATTTTAGTAATATCTATAGTAATAATAATATTTAGTTTTGACTTAAAACATAAGTTACATTTTAGGGAGAAAATCTATTTCAGCCAAGGAGGCAGCTTTTCTGTGTGAGAAAGGGCGAGTGGGTAATGTGTGATGCATGGGTACAAGTCACAGTGGAGTTGTAGGTGAAAGAGCCAACAGACGTAGTGTGCATTATGTTACGCTGAGAAAAGCATGGTGGATGTGTACTTTTTATTTGCTGGTTTTACAGTGAATTGGATCGTCGTGGTTTGTGTGACAACAAAAAGCTGAGATTATCAGCAAGATTTGCATCAATAAAATACATGTCACTATTTTGATAATCTTATTGTTTTGTTTTTTTCTCTTCTCTATTTTGCTGAAAAGCATGGGAGGCACAATACCGCCTGCTCCAGCCAATGCCTCCACAGAGGAGACAAGTAAGGTGAGATATGAAGAATTTATCATTGAAAACTAACATTTGGCCTCTGCAAAAATTACTGAGCAGGAGAAGGGAAAAAATTGCTGTCAATTTTCACTCAGATAGGGTGGGTGAATATGCTAGGGTGAGTGAATGTGACAGTTCAGTCTGAAGCCTGCCCATTGCACGATGTAGATGGCTTGTTACAGATGGCTTCGTAGTTGTTTCAAGTGTTATCATGCTCCATTTCCCTAATCCTGAATGCCTGATGTTCTGTGCAATGCAAATGCCAAAGTCTTGATTTCTTTTTTTATGTTTTCACTGTCTGTTTATACACCTCTTCTGTAGTCATTAGTGGATTAAATTATAATCTTTGCATGGGAAGAAATATTAGTGAGCATGATAGGTAATGAACAGTTGAATCATAAACTTTTTAAGGCAGTATTGTGGAAGAGTTTTTCGTTGGGTTTTGTTCATTTGTTCTAAGGGAGATAATAAATTTGGCTTGTAGATATTTATAGCAGGATTTTCCCAAGCTTGAAATTCTTTTGGAAAAAGGAGAATTCTTTTTTTTTATTTGACAAGACAGTGGATGGTAGAATTACTGGCTAGTTAGAACTGTATGGAGGGATTGTGTATATGTAGTGAGTATAGTCTGTGACACTGAGTATGAAGACAAGCAGCTTATGTCTGTGATAAAGCAGGATGTGCTAAGTTATGGGATTCAGAGGAAATCAGTAATGTGGCTAGAATTTGATAGGAAAACATTTGAAAAAACATTCTAAGTATGTATAAGTGGCAAAGATCTCTGACCTTGGCAAATGGAAGCAACATTTCGATCATTGACACCAGCTTATTGTTCACTGCTAAAGGACCTTAGCTTAATAGTATTAGATTGAGAGAATTTTTGATCCAGGGAATGTGTGAGGGAAGGCAGGAAGATTGGAAGGGTTCGTTAGTTGCAAAACTGGTTCTGAATTGGGTATTATCTGGATTATTATCTGGATTATTTGGTTTTGATTATTGAATTACACAATTTAAAGGACAGGCTTTGCCAATAATAGAAGTTCATGAGGAAAAAGGAGATTTGTATCTTAAAAAAAACCCCAACGGTTTAACCGTAGAGCAATCTGATGTGTTGAAGATTAATGTTGGATTTTCTGATGCATTGTTCTTTATTAGAGTGGGAATAGAATATCAGTCAGAAGCAATGTAGGCTTACAAATACATTTCTCTTTCAGGGCAAAGCAGAGGAACACCCAGAGGAGCCAGTTAAATCACCTGAACCAGAAAGTGAAGAGAGTGACTTAGGTGTGGAGAATAGATGACTTTATCATATTTCACCAATTTGAACATGATTCTGGAAATCCTCTCTCTGTTTGTAGATGGAGCTTAATCTTGCTTTTTGTTTTTCCCCCAGAAATTGACAATGAGGGAGTGATTGAACCAGACAATGATGACCCTCAAGAAATGGGAGATGAAAATGTGGAGGTAAGCAGAATATTTTCAATGTCTGTGGCAGTAGGAAAGATACAGAGAAGTTTTGAGTTTAGTCAAAGATAGCAGCTGCAGGGGGATGAGTACTATATTAGCTAGGTAGCTAACTGTTGCTTTGGCTCTTTTTCTCCTAAATAGAAAACTTACTGGCTTAAAACCACAGTCTTTTCTTATTCAAGGTTAGAGTCCATCAAAAAGTTCAGTGAGGAAAATCAGGTCAGAAAACACGAAAAAAATTTATGAAAACACCCATGAAAACTAGATATGTAGAAATCTGCCATTATTCAACTTATTTTTTGAGTGTTTCCTAGCTACAAGTAATGGTGGGTGACGTCTGCGAGCTGAAAGCAAAAAGTTTTTTTTTTTTGAACTATGATTTTGATGCAAATTAAAAACAAGATTCTGGAATCAGAAAGCTGGAGCTCCGTTCTTTGGCGCTGTCTTAGCTTGGTAATTCTGGCTTGGACTCTACAGCTTTTGGGTTTTGTGTGCGTTTTTTCGTTTTCTTTATTTTCTTAGGTAACTGAAGAGATGATGGATCAAGCTAATGAGAAGAAGATTGAAGCAATAAATGCTCTAAGTGAAGGTGATAAATTGGTTTTTAGTACATATTGAAGGACATTAGGTTTGGTTCTCCTTTTAAAAAAAATGAAGTAAATATCTTGGACCATTCTGAATGCTTTCAAGGAAGAGAAAACTCGCTTCCTGTTGGATACCCAAAACTACTGAGAACATGAAAGCTTCTTTAAGTACTGTCTTCCCAATGTAGCTATAGTTTTGGGCAGGGCAGGGGGGAATGAGGTACTGCAGCATCTTAATTACAAATTGTTTGTTGTAGTACTTGCCTACATACTATGATTAGTGTCTCTAGTGGTTTGTCTTAATGCCGTAAAAAGCTGTGTAATAAAGAGGTGACTTCCTATTTGATTGCATACAAAGTTAAATGTACAAATTTAACTGGGGAAAGTCTCTCCTCCCTTCTAGCATTAATTTTGGAGTTTTTACTTCAGTAACGTAGCAAGAGGGAGAAAGTGATTTTCCTTTGTTGATAATGTTCTGTTTAAGAAGTGCCCAGGGACATAATACCCTGTAAGGCAGGTTTGGCAATTTGGATTTAATTTCACTGCGTAATGATTGAAACTTTACTGGTACTCAGGTGAACTTCAGAAGGCTGTCGACTTGTTCACAGATGCCATCAAGCTGAATCCTTGTTTGGCTATCTTGTATGCCAAGAGGGCAAGGTGAGTCATTATAAACTAGTGATTTATGTTTCTGCCTGTTCTGTTATTTTCCTTAAGGAAGCTAAATATAATGGCAACTTGAGGATCTATGTAAACTTAAACCACATAAGGGAAAGAGAAAAGCACACTTGATGCATTTTGTCTTCTATGTGATTAACCAGATTTGCTGAAGCAGCCATCTAAAGAGTCTTGATAATAGAATAAGTAACAGAATGATGTTCCAAAATGCATTGTGGTAATATGACTTTTGGCGTGTGGAGTTAGAATAATGCTGGATAACAAACACTTGTAAAATCTGAAGTTTATTCTGGGATTAAGATGATGAATGAAATCACGTCCTGTTCAGATGCAAAGTTAATTGTGGATCATGTGAATTCTCTCCCTGTTGTACCTGCTAAATGAATTCATTCACTGTGAAGTAGACTTGTTTCCGTTCAACAGTCCTACATTTGAAGAGAACACACCTATTGCTCAACCCATTCAATACCTACCTTAATGCTAATTACACCTACCAGACTACAGATAACGCATTGGGAACATTATCAGATTTTATGTGCGGTAGCCCTGACTTCATAATGCACAAACATATTTATCTTCCTAATTCTTGAGGAAGGCTGGGCAAGTATGGGTTGCAGAAGCAGAAGTTCCCACAGTTTTTTTTTTTTTTCTCCTTTTACACAAAAACCCACTAACCATGGATGATTTGATAGTTTAGTGGATCTTTTCCATAGCAAGGTATAATTCAAAGAAATCATCAACATTTGATGACTTTCATGTGATTAATAAGTGTCCTTTAACTGTTCCATTCTAGTACATCTTAGCTGGTACATGCCTTGCTGTTTTTTCCTTTCCATGTCAAAGTTTTTGCATGTAACACCACTTGTGTACCTTAATATACTGTTGTTGTTGTTGCCATCATAGTAGTACTTTTAAAACTTCTTATAATGCCATATCTTCTCAGGACTGGTATTAGCAATTAAAAATAAAAGTGTTAGGAGAAGTTTAAAAGTTACCTCAATTTGGTCTATTGTAGAAATAAGCAAACAATATATTAGGATATTGTAAAACCTGCAGTGTAACAGCAGTGCTGATCAAGTGCTGTGAATAATCCACATCTCTCTGGTGGACTTGGGTTTTGGTTCTGGGGTGTTTGTGATAACACCAGAAGGCTGTGCTGCCATTCAGCGAGACCTGGACAGGCTGGAGAGCTGGGCCAAGGGGAACCTAATGAAATTCAACCAAAGCAAGTGTAAGGTCCTGCACCTGGGGAGGAACAACCCCATGCACCAGTACAGGTTGGGGGTTGACCTGCTGGAGAGTAGCTCTGCTGAGAAGGACCTGGGAGTGCTGGTGGACAGCAAGTGGACCATGAGCCAGCGCTGTGCCCTTGTGGCCAAGAAGGCCAACGGTATCCTGGGGTGCATCAAAAGGAGTGTGGCCAGCAGGTCGAGGGAGGTTATCCTCCCCCTCTACTGTGCCCTATTGAGGCCACATCTGGAGTACTGTGTCCGGTTCTGGGCTCCCCAGTTCGAGAAGGACAGGGAACTGCTGGAGCAAGTCCAGCAGAGAGCTACGAAGATGATCAGGAGACTGGAACATCTCTCTCATGAGGAAAGGCTGAGAGACCTGGGTTTGTTCAGCCTGGAGAAGAGAAGACTGAGGGGGGATCTTATCAATGCTTACAGATATCTAAAGGGTGGGTGTCAAGAGGATGGGGCCAGACTCTTTTCGGTGATGCCCAACGACAGGACAAGGGGCAATGGGCACAAATTGGAACACAGGAAGTTCCACCTGAACATGCAGAAAAACTTCTTTACTTTGAGGGTGACAGAGCACTGGAACAGGCTGCCTGGAGAGGTTGTGGAGTTTCCTTCTCTGGAGATATTCAAAACCCGCCTGGACATGGTCCTGTGCACCCTGCCCTAGGTGTACCTGCTCAAGCAGGGGGCTTGAACGAGATGATCCCCAGAGGTCCCTTCCAACCCCAACCATTCTGTGATTCTTTGTGTTTGGGGAGACTAGGGTTTTTGTGCAGCCAGCAGCATTGGAGTGTTTCTCATTGGTGAGGTGTAGCTTTGAGAGAGTTTCCTGACACATTGTCCATCTGTTTGTTTCTAGAAGAGAACGTGTGACTTTGTGCTAGCTTTATAACAAGCCTTAATGATGAAGTAACTTACAGGCACTGTAATTGCTGATAAATTGTTTTCAAGTAGATGTAAAAGGGCAGAAGTTCTGACTTGGAGTATCTTGAATATCAAATACTTTTGTCAATTCAGGAATGTTTTTTTTAGTGTTTCCATCAGAGATTTTTAATTTGAAATGCCTGAACCTCCTGAAGTACTGGCCTACGAGTTAATCTGATATGCTTATGTGTTGTAGAATTTGCAGTTATTTCACTTAACTGACAAGGGATTGGGGCTACTTTCTGGGTTTGTGTTTTGTTTTGCCTCTCTTAATTTTGATGATTCATGTCCTATCTCCTTTTGCAATTCCTGATGATTCTAGCCGTTGATCCTTGTAGCCTGTATGATGACTCGTGCTTTCTTTGTCTTACTGTTTTAAAGACTATGTAATATGGCATATGGTAGTATTATTGTTGTTTTGTTCAAATTCCTATTGCCATTGGCTATAGATTCCAAACACCATGGAATTTTAACTGTCCTTTGCATTTATGTATCGTTTCCTAGTGCACTAAAGTTGCCTTGCTGGCAAGGCTTGAGTCTGAACAATGAACGCTTTTGCTTCTTGCTAATGATTCACCTACAATGGTGTGTGGGGGAACTAAATTTCAGTGACTTCATTATTACTACAAAATCTTTTTGAACTCAGGTCTTCAAATGTATTATCTTACTAGCTTGCCTGTTAGTCATCCAAAATTATTTCCAGCTTAAGTTAGTAACTTGGTATTTCAATATGTACAACGAATGTTCTTGTTCCCACAGTGTTTTTGTGAAACTACAGAAGCCAAATGCTGCCATTAGAGATTGTGACAGAGCCATCAAGATTAATCCTGACTCAGCACAGACCTACAAATGGAGGGGGAAAGCGCATAGGTAATGAACTGTACCTGTACTTGATATTCTCTTTACTTACTTGGGGGGAGCAATTTTGTTTATGTATTCTCTCCTTCTCTGTGTCTTGGAACTGTCTGTCTTGTACCTGAAAGCAATAGCCATGAGCCAAGAAACCATTGTGCTGAGTATATGGTTTACAAGAAAGAAAGGATGATAGTGATGTATTGATGGCAATTTATGAGTAGTCCTTCTGGCACTGTCTTTTTTTCCTTTTTTTTTTTTTTTTTTTTTTAAACATATCTTCTAATGGCTTACTGCTGTTCTAAATAGCATTTTCTAATTTGCTAAAGATTATGAGTTCTAGGACCATGGGTTTTATTTGTTTGGAGGTCTTTTGTTTTTACTTAGTTCAGCTTTTATTTACCAACCTATAATTCTTAAACATTTCTCTGCTGCTCGTATTCCATTAGACCCTAGAGCTCTTTTACATAGTAAATTAAACTGCCTAGTTATTAAGGGAACCATTTGTTGCAGTTGAAGAGGGGTATTAAGCAAACAGTGTAATTATTTAAAATGGCATTAGGCCAACATGCATCCCTCCCCAACTGTAGTTAAACTTTTTTTTTTTTAAAATGACAATACATCAGCCAAAAAAAAAATGTGACACTTCTTACAGTCTGTTTAAAAATGGAAGGATAAAATGCTAATAGAACTTACAAAAAAAAAAAAAAAGGAATTTTAAACAGTGTTAAGAGAG
>WAAD01017532.1:127933-140021 GCA_013389945.1 Fregata magnificens
AAAAAAAAAAAAAGGCATTTTAAACAGTGTTCAGAGAGTAGTTTGTTAATGTCTACAGTTTTAATAAACAGCATGGAGCCTAAGAGTGAGAAGACTGGAGCATAGTTTGGATTAACACCTCTGACTATAAGCAGAAGTGCTTTGACCATTTACCAGTTGCTTAAATTTTTGATTATCAAGAGTTTGTATAAATGAATAGTTAAGAAGTGCACACAGTAGCTTGCATGACCTCTTCAACTAAGACATGGTACATCCAGTTAGCTAGGATGTTTGAGTGCTGAGTAAAGAGGGTCCACTTAAGCTTCAGGTAGTAGTGGTGTAGACTTGTACAGAACAGTGAATGTGTAGTTTTTCACTGAACGTGTGTCTAGTGGTGCAGAGTATTTTTATTACTGTGCTTCATGTGTTTAGGTAGGGCACCTTCTCCCTGTTAGACCCTTCTTGTTTATAGCAAACAATGACACTAGCTAATTGAGGGGGTTTTCCCCTCATTGTTATGTCAAGCAAAAGTTATTGTAAGTGTATGAAGCAAGCAAGTATCCTCTAATGGCATCGTAGTGTGCAGGTTACAGAAAACACCATGATTATTAAACTTTAAACCTCTGTAAGTCTGTGTAGCTGCAGGTAAAAATACTGCATGGTTGTAAATATCTTGAAGAACTATGAGTTCAGTTTGCTTTTTCCTTCTGAATGTTGGTGTCTTCTGAATTCCAGACTTCTGGGTCACTGGGAGGAGGCTGCTCGTGATCTTGCATTAGCTTGTAAACTGGATTACGACGAAGATGCTAGCGCCATGCTGAAGGAGGTGCAACCAAGAGTAAGTGGGGAGGCATAATGGAGGTCCCTCCTCTATTTGTTTGAGTGACATTGTTGCCTTCAAATTCTTCCAATATGCATTGTCTTGTGGGAGTGTGTTCATGTGTCATCTGACACTTCAAACTGAGTTTATAAATACTTCTGTCTTCAATCACAGCTGTTTATGGCTGTGTGTAGAGAAATTGAGTCTCTGGGGCTGGGCATGTAACCGAACTATGACATAATACGTTCCTTTTTAAAATCTTAACAGAAGAATCTGAAGCAGTTTAAGTTTGCCAGTCATTTTAGAATCTAGACTAAGAACATTCAGAAGAGCAAGAGAACACTGATAATGGATTTTTTTCAAGATGTTTCTGAACTGATCAAAGCTTCATCCTAAGCATGCTTTATAAAGGAAGCACTCTGCTGTGATTTGTACTTTCATTAGTCTACCCCATGAGGGCAGCGTAATATCTGAAAGACTGGTTTTCAGCTTTTCTCAAGTGACTGACCCCAGCATTCTTCTAGGGAAGAACTTCTGTGTAAAAAATGTAAGACTGTTGAAAGCAGGCTTTCTTTTTTATCTGTTTTGCATATTCCTTTAAAGTGGTTGACAGGCCACAGATTGGCAGCTGTTGCGTTGTATTGGGTTTACGTGGCAAGGTTGGGGGGAGGTGGAAACTGCAGGGCTCGCCTCTTGTAAGAAGAAGCATGCGGCTGCCCTTACGTCAGACAGAGCCAGTTCCAGCTGGCTCCAAAACAGACCCACTGCTGGCCAAAGCTGAGCCAGCCAGCGACACCAGTGGTGCTTCTGGGATAACATATTTAAGAAAGGGTTAAAAAATGCAGAGCAGCAGCTGTGAGAGAGAGGGGAGTAAAGAAGAAAATATGGGAGAAGCAACCCTGCAGACACCAAGGTCAGTGAAGAAGGAAGGGGAGGAGGTGTGCCAGGTACAGGAGCGGAGATTCCTCTGCA
Source organism: Fregata magnificens (assembly GCA_013389945.1). Lineage (NCBI taxonomy): Eukaryota > Metazoa > Chordata > Aves > Suliformes > Fregatidae > Fregata > Fregata magnificens. The sequence goes on from WAAD01017532.1 coordinate 129,705, forward strand.
GCCCATGGAGAAGACCATGGTGAGGCAGGTTGTTCCCCTTGAGACCATGGAGGTCCACAGTGGAGCAGATATCCACCCTGCAGCCCGTGGAGGACCCCATGCCAGACCAAGTGGATGTGCCCTGAAGGAAGCTGCAGCCCATGGAGAGTCCACACTGGAGCAGGCTCCTGGCAGAAACTGCGGCCTGTGGAGAGGAGCCCACGGAGAAGCTGGTTTTCTGGCAGGAGCTGCAGCCCATGGGGGACCCATGCTGAAACACTCTGTTGCTTAAGGACCATACCCTATGGAAAGGAGCAGTTTGTAAAGGACTGTATCCTGTGGGGGAGACCCCACATTGGAGCAGGAAAAAAGTGTGAAGAGTTAAGGAGTGGCAGAGGTGCATTTTTATGAACTGACCGCTGCCCCCATCCCCCTGTGTTGTTCGGGGTGGGGGGAGGAGGTAGAAGAGTAGGGAGCAAAGGAGTGAAGTTGAGCTTTGGGAAGAAGGGGAATAGGGGGAAGGTGGTTTTAGTTTTGTCTTTGTTTCTCATCTCTTAGGTGTTAGATCTCAACCTTTTTTATAAGAGGTATACTTAATGCTTGGCTGAGGGGGAACCTTTTTCCCGGTTAATCTGCCCATGCACAGAAACAGCAGAGTATGTCTGTGATACATTGATGTGTAGTTGCCAGCTGTGTGGGAATTTGTGTATATAGCTCAAGGAAAAATGTATGATCTTTTTAATGGGTGATTTTTTTGTCTTTAATAAGTGAAGACGATATGTTCACCTAATTTATTCACTTCCAGCTTTCCTAGCACTTTTGAGTTTGTAGCACTTTCAGCTGAAAATCTGAGTCAAATTCTAAAAATGCTTCGTTCATTTTGAGAAATACTTAGAAACAATGAAAATCAAAACTTTGGAAACTCTTTTTATGTTTCATTAACACCCCCCACACACACACTTACTTCTCTCTTAATGAACTACTGAACGGCCGTAACATCAGGTTGTGATAACACATGCTGCATTCAATATCAGTCAGTCCTGGTGCCTGCACTGTGCTTTGTCTAGGAAATGCACTTCAAGAATGATGTGGTGTGGAATGAAAATCTCCTAGCTAAAATAAGTTGTATTGAAACTTCACTACTTATAAAATCATTTCTTCGTTTAAAGAGTATTCTGAAAGAACAGAAGAGTGTCCATTGTAGTAGTAGTTAGTATCTCTGTTCTTGAACCTTGATTTTGCTATGGTTTTTATTTACAGGGTAACCATCATACACAATTTGTGAAATCATGAACCATTTTTTGCAATGCTATATAAGGATACATTCTGGTTTCAGGAAAGCAGTGCTACAGTTAGCGTTCTATTGTTATAATGAGCCCCGAGTGAGGAGCCTTGGGGAGTTAATTGCTAACTACTCTCTTCTGCTGGGGCTGTACATTTGATAGACTTGAAAAAAAGTAATAGGAAGCAAACTTTCTCCCCACCAGCCCTTTCTTGGTTTGGTTCAGGAATTCTTTGGTCTGCTTATGTCTATCTGTATATGCTGCAAAGGCATCTGGAACAGCAGTAACACTATCTAAAAAGTGTGTGTGCAGGGGGAATTATACTTCCTGTTGTTGTGGCAGTGAAAATTCCCTTTTCCAGGGCAGTTGCTAGTTTTAGCCCTGGAGAAATTAATATTTCAGCATAAAAGCGTGAAGGGACGTGGAGTGATAACGTGTTTAAGTTCTAACTATGGTGCAAGTCCCAGAGCTCTATAGCAAAAAAGTATGTTCTGGTAAATCCGGTTAGGGCCGAGTAGACGTGAATAACTGATTGCCGTAGAGAGGAAGTAGCAAATGGCTCCTAAAACAAAACGGCTTTTAGGATGTGAAGTCAGATCTTATTTTTAAGAACTGGTAAAAGCAGATGGTTATGCTTAGATGTATTTTACATTGAAATCCATTGTGTGATATGCTAGAAATGTATACGAAATCTTGGTATTCTGTTGTAACAGGCTCAGAAAATTGCAGAACATCGCCGAAAATATGAGCGGAAGCGTGAAGAAAAGGAAATCAAGGAAAGAATGGAAAGAGTGAAGAAGGCACGGGAGGAACATGAGAGAGCACAAAGGGTGAACACTTAGGCTTTAATATTTCTTAATAATTTGGAGAGTGTCGTAGATATTTTTGTTAAAATGAGTTGCAGAGAAGAATTACTTTCATTTTAAGTCTTAGAATTAAATTTTAGAGAGTTGATTTCTGTCTTGGTTACTTGACCAATAATGAAATCTGGAGAAGAGGGCATTGTACTGTATCTGCTTTTATTGCTTATAACAAAAAGAGGCTCTGGAATGTCTGCTTATCCTGTATTTCAAGAAGGCAGTTGTTGTTTGACTGTACCAGAATAGTTTTCACTTAAGTACTTATGTTTCCTGAAATGGGAGGTTTTAAATTCAGCATAATTCAGGAGTGTGGTCAGCAGGTCGAGGGAGGTTATCCCCCCCCCTCTACTCTGCCCTAGTGAGGCCACATCCGGAGTACTGTGTCCGGTTCTGGGCTCCCCAGTTCAAGAAAGACAGGGAACTGCTGGAGCAAGTCCAGCAGAGAGCTACGAAGATGATCAGGAGACTGGAGTGTCTCTCTTATGAGGAAAGGCTGAGGGACCTGGGTTTGTTTAGCCTGGAGAAGAGAAGATTGAGGGGGGATCTTATTAATGCTTGTAAATATCTAAAGGGTGGGTGTCAAGAGGATGGGGCCAGACTCTTTTCGGTGATGCCCAGCGACAGGACAAGGGGCAATGGGCACAAATTGGAACACAGGAAGTTCCACCTGAACATGCGGAAAAACTTCTTTACTTTGAGGGTGACAGAGCACTGGAACAGGCTGCCCAGAGAGGTTGTGGAGTCTCCTTCTCTGGAGATATTCAAAACCCGCCTGGACATGGTCCTGTGCACCCTGCCCTAGGTGTACCTGCTCAAGCAGGGGGCTTGAACGAGATGATCCCCAGAGGTCCCTTCCAACCCCAACCATTCTGTGATTCTGTGATAATATTTTGCTTCTCTTCCTCACTTTCTGACACAGTTTGCTTGCTTTTTTTCTTCATGCTTTACTGCTGGGGGTGGGAGTTAGTTCTAAAAATGTCAGTTGAGGAGCTGAAACAAATGATACAGTTCGTATTCAGTAAAAACATACTCTGCATAACTTATCTGCAAAAACATACTAAAGTAAGAGTAGGCATAGCTGTTTCTTGTCAGTGGTTTTGTACATAGTGAAGTGCTTTGTTTATTGCAATAGCCTACCTGCCTGAAACAGTCTCAGCTATTTTTTTTTCTCCTAAAACCAGTTGAGCAGTAGAAAACAGGCTACAGTTCCATTGCTTTGTGTGGAATGATGTACTTTCATCTGCAGGAGGAAGAAGCAAGACGACAGGCAGGAGGAGCTCAGTTTGGTGGTTTCCCAGGTGGCTTCCCAGGTATTTTATTTTTAAGCACCAATACTTGACGTAGAGGTGACTGTTGTTTCCATGTGGAGTATTATAACCACAGTTTTTATAGCATTTGTTCTCAAGACAGAGAGAAAAATATTTTATGAAGTTTAGAACTTGTCTACAAATAACTCTTTGAGCACTAGTGGGAAAAGGGATGGGATTCTTTAAGAGAATCTCTTAAAGAGGATTGATGCTGGGTAGCAAGTAGAGGGAAGACAGAAATCAATAATGATGGATAACAGAATGAAAGGATTTAGGTCTGAGAAGACAAAGATGCAGTATTTGCTTAATCATATGTGCTGAAAAACTAGTATAAAAATGTTTTCGAAATTACCCAGGGTGCGTTGGACCCATTCTGCTTAAGAACAGTAGTTTTGAAGTTGAAAATTTGGATTGAATATTAGGGAGTTATGTGCTGATTGCAAGCTATTGTTGAACAGAATAGCTTCTCAAAGGAGGTAGTGCAGTTTACCTTACAGAAAAGCTGTCCTTGAACAGTTTCATGAAAATCGGGCTTTCCATGTTATTTTGGGGTACAGCAAATTGGGGAGAAACAAGAGTAAGTAGTAACGGTCTTGAAGATTGAGATGTAGTTAAGGTAGGCTGCGTGCATGCTCCAACCAGATCAGCTTGTCAGGGGAACCAAATAGAGACCATACCTATCCTGCTCAGCACAGCTGGGGTAGCTGCTGATTAAGGATTCGAAAACAGAACCTCAAGCGTTTTGCTTCACGGATTATTTATTCCCCCCCCCCCCCCCCCCCCCTTCGGCCCANNNTTTCCCCCCCCCCCCCCCCCTTTGGTGGTACAATTTTTTCAAACCCGAAGTTCCTGCCGAATGTGGACTGTGCCTGGAACATACTACTACTGATCTGCTTTTTGCCCTGAATTGTTCACCCCAGGCATTCAAACTCCTTATGATCCTGGGCTTGAGACCTACCTGATTTAAGTTAACCAGAAAAATAACTGCATCTGTGTACAAGGTGCTAGAACCTGACACTCATTATAAGCCTCCTATTCAGTTGGGTTAAAAACACAGATGAAGTAAGATGTAGGTCTTCCAGAAAGAGAAGGTGAAGACCCTGCTTTCCATTCAGTGGACCAGCTGTAGCCTTATAGAAGACATGGCTTTAGAGGTGTGGCAAAGGAAGTATGTCTTGGTCTCTCTCAGTGAGCCTCCTGTATAGGCGAGTTAAATGTTTTTCTTCATGCATTCTTCTTGTCTTGGGTTTTCAGGTGGATTTCCTGGGGCTATGCCTGGAGGTATGCCAGGAATGGCAGGTATGCCAGGCCTCAATGAGATTCTCAGTGATCCAGAAGTCCTTGCGGCCATGCAGGTGAGTATTTGTTAAAATCAAAGCTTAAATGTTCTGAACAAGGGACGAACAGCGACTGTGAGCTAAGGGAAGGAAGAAAGATGTGGCCTTCTGGATAGCAATGGGATGCTTGTTTATTTCTGTTGTGAAATTCTCTCCTTGTGTGTGTGGCACCAGACTGTCTGGAATCAATGGTAGCTATTTTTTAAACTGATGGGAGCTTAATTAAAGATGCCCTGCCCCATACACGCCTATGATAGGCAAAACTATGTGCTATATAGAGTTCTTCACCTCTTCTGAGTCTCTTGAATGGTTATTTTCCACACAGTATAGTTCATTTCCTCCTTTTTTGAATGCACACATGTTGTGGGGAGATAATTATGCACAAACATGATTGTTAATATTGTTGCAACACAATATATTACAATAATATTGAGATGGGAATTGCCTTTCTGTTAGGGGATTAAGTGTTTCATTTTTACCAGAGACAAAGTAGTATCAGAATAGTTCTGCATCTGGCATTTTCTAAATTCATGTTCAGAAAGCTTACTTCCCCAGTGGGCTTGATTAATTGCTCAATGTCATGACTACTTTTACACAAGAAAAGTTTTCCAGCAGATAAAATAAAACATATCTGACAACATCAGTTTTAGGGGCAGGTGGGCTAGGAAAAATCTGAGCTATATAGTTATATTTGTGTACTAATATGATCAAATATGAAAGTGTCTTGTTACTTTTTCTGGATTGCTGTGGTTAAACTAGAGTTATGTGTTGTTCTCAGCTCATTGAACAGCTATGATCCCCATCTAAATAAAAGCATCACAAGGGACCCTTATTTGGTATGCCCTGAAACCACAAAAAAGGCATCACTTTCCATGCAAAAGTTCATGGGTTCCCTTAATGGTTGCTGGTGTTTGGAAACACACCTTTACTTAGGTTGCCAGAGTCAGCAGCGTTGACTTGCATGCAAACCATCCAAAAAAAGCTCATGACTTGTAGTTGTATTCATTACCTGGCTAATTTATGCTGTAATGCAGGAGTTTGAAATTAGAGTTGCTGAAAACAGAGCTTTGAGGTGTAGCTAAATATTAAGCGCTTGCCACATGCTTTTAAGAAGACTGCATTGCATGCTGATTATATATACCCCAACACATTGTAGGACTCCGTTGCAAGAATGTGCGTTGACAGTGTTTTCTGATAATGCAGGCAGGCTTTAACATGTAGAACCTGTCAGCAAACTCTTGAGTCTCTCGCTGACCTCTTTGTACAAACTTTACATCCAGATATGATTTATTCAGCATTTCACCTATGTCTGCACTGCCTTCTTTTCCTAAAACGTCCAACTGACTACGTTCTGGTCCTCTCTGAGTTGGCAGTGTAAACTCTAGTCTTAAAAGACAGTAGTTCCTCCTGCTTGGCTTCCTGCTCAGTGCAGCTATGGAATATGTTGACGGATAATGGTAGCTGGCAGCTATTACGTAGGTTATCTAGGTGTTACGAAAAAGTCTGAAGATACTGAATTACACAAGTCTCTCCCAAATCGTTAAGATACTATTTTAACTGACAGTATGTAGAGGCTTTTCATAGTGAGGAGTTACTGCTGAAACTGGAGTATTCTGAGAGTAAAGACCTTCTCAGTCTCTTTAGACTTAGTGACTATCGTCTCACCATCTTCGAGACTCTTCTCCATGAACTAACATTGAAATATGCCTGTGTCTGTTAACGTCTCAGTAAACCTTACAACTGTGTGTGCCTGAACGTGAGCTAGATTAAACTGGTTACGCTGTCAGCTTCAGCTTCTCATCTGTAGAAGCAACCAAAGAACCAGATATGGCTGCCTATGGACATGTTCATAAAGTTGCTGCTCATCATTGGCATAGAGATAAGAATCTCTGCAAACTAGTATAAAAACTTCTTTCTTGATGAAGATTTCATGTTCCATTACCTGAAGATTTATTGTCTTCAGGATATTTCCTCTNTGGCTGATACTAGTCTTTTACACATAAAAGACTCAAAGTTGCAAAACTTCTGTTGCATTTCTTTTCATAGCTTCTTAATGGTAGTAGTTGTGACCTTTTGCAATGACTTCTAATGCATGTTACTTTAGCTTATTTGCCCCTAAGCTTTTTAGTCTCCAGAAGAACTGGCTGAAATTTTTGTGTGTATTTCTCTTATTTTACTGTTTTGACTGTCTGCAGGATTCTGTAGTACTTCCTATCTTGCACGTGCAACTGCTTTCTCTGGACACAACATGACATTTGTGTTTTGGAGAACTGACATGGGTCAAATATAAGCTCTTTTCAAAAGGAGTGATGTGTAAGATGAACCTATGGATTCCTTATTTGACATGTAATCATATGTTAGACCCAGGCTTCCACCAAAACGTATAAGCTGGAAAAAAGAATAGTGATAACTTTTTCCTTAGAAGTATTTTTCATCCTTCTGCAACTAAAGACTAGAGTATTAGAAAACTGAATGTTTCACTAATGCTGTTTACACAATGGTTCCCATTCCACCTTACGTACTAAATATTTCCCTATGGAAATGTTGATATCTTCAGTCTTAAACTTTATTCTGATAATACTGCTCATCAATGTGAAACCTTGGATGCGTTAAACATTTTTATAAACACAGTCTAAGGTTGAGGGCTTCCAGGGAGTTGCACAAGTACAGAATAATTTATTTGCTGTGAATTTATAGGACCATAAAACATGTAGCATAAAATTGGATATTTAACTTTCATTTAGGTGTACTTTGACACAAACCAGTGACTACGTTTACTCAGCTTTTTGTTCCAGATTCAAATACAGGTGAAAAAACAGATTTAACAACATGACATGATCTTTATAGTCACGTGCCCTATTTTGAAGTTGGAAATTCAAGAAGTTTGAGGTTGTGAACATCTTTTTTTCTTTGCATTGGAATCTTGTAAAGTGGAGAAAATATATCTAGTGTATGTTTTCTGAACTTCAGCATCCTATCTTTCATAGACTTTGCAGATTCTCTTTTGTGAGGGAGACAAAACATTTGTAAATCCTTCTAACAAAAGACAAGACTTGACTCTTGGTTCCCAACATGTACAAAACATGACTGTACCATGTGAGTGATTTCAGTGGAGTCCATACCTACCAAATGCAATTTTGGATCAGACTTGTTAAACAGCTTTTGTCTGTGTCTGATACTAGAGTAGATACAGGGTGGTGTTACTGTAGCACAGACAGCTCTGAGGACACCAGCTGGTTTTTGATGGTTTCCAAAGAATACATCTGTGGTAGCAGTAGGCTAGAAGTCTAGGGAAGATTGTATCTTTCAGTGAAACTACTTAAACATGCTAGAAAGAAGAGCAAATGAAATTACAGCTGATGCAGATGATTTGTACTGGACATAATAAACTGCTTGCACTTTAGCTGGATTAAACAAAACTTGAATCTTTGTAGAAGCTGCTTATAACGGAAACATTTTTCCAGGCTGAGATATAAAATGGGTCTATACAGATTTATTAAAGGGCACTGTTCAAAACATGCACATGTAAAATGAGTAAAAACAACTCTGGTTTGATGGAGGCCAAAGGTGTACTAGAAGTACAGAAAAAAGTATTAATGCTTCTCATACTAAATAGAGAAGATGAAGTTGGTATTCTCTTGACCACTGACTTTAATGTATGTGAATGTATTTATTAACTGCAACACAGTAGTGTGATAGAGATAACAAGAGATAACAAGATTCTCTTCCAGTTGTGATTTCTCAGAGGAGGCAGGGAATGACTGAGAATTAGATGCATTTTTTAAAGCCAAACATTGCGACATCATCTGCTCACAGTCCAGCAGGTTAAAGTTTCTGCTGCTAGAAGGAACAGAGGTGAAAGGGATGAGTAGCAGCTATTGCTTGGAGGAGGGTTATCCTGTAATGCGTGCTACACACATAGAGCTCCTGCCTCCTTCAAAATGCATTTGTAGATGCCTGAACAGAAATAATCCAGTAGGTGTGGCTGTGTTTGGCTTCTGTTTTGGGGAAAAAGAACTCTTCTCTTATTCCCCCTTCTCACACATTGCGTTATTACTGTAACAAGTTCAGTAATGACTCTGGCGTTTACTGATGCAGCGTTAACAGCATGCACTATATCATTGGGTTCTCTTTAGAGACCTCTTGCCCAAAACTCTAATCTAGTCTTTTCATGTGAAAAGCTGAGCAAGGCTAGATTTGTGTTGGAACCACATAACTACCAAGTTTTGTAGACTTGTTTTATAAATGCCCTAATTTTTTTGCTTTTTGTCCTGCAGGATCCAGAAGTTATGGTTGCGTTCCAAGATGTTGCCCAGAACCCAGCAAATATGTCCAAGTACCAGAACAATCCCAAGGTCATGAATCTTATCAGTAAATTGTCTGCCAAATTTGGCAGTAAACCATAATAATCCCTGGTTCTTAAAAATCATATCTGAATGGGAAGGATTGGATTTGGCTAACCAGTGTTGCAATAAAACAAACCATTGTACCTCTGATCTTCTTAAGAAGAGAAACGGGGTGTTCTAAGGAGAACTGCTCTCTAGCCCCAAGCATTGACTTTATTCAATGATTGGTTTATAGCACTCAAATTGTATTCAGATGACCTAGTTTAAACGATCCCTCCTTGTCCAAGAGTTGCAACCTTTTATTATAAGTATTACAGACAGTTTCCTTTGAATGAACTCTCCTGTAAGAAATTGTAATATTCCGGGAGTGTAAGATAAAAACCTGCTGTTGTGGTTTGTTTTTTTTTTTTTTTTTAACTACTCTCAGTGAGCAAAGAGGAAGGAACTTTAACAGTTGAAGTCTGTCTTAATCCCCTTTAGGACAGAAAAGTTGGCCTAGTCACAAATAGAAAAGGTGGGACAAGTCTGAAGAATTAACTGGACAAAGGAATTGTCTGCAAATACAAGTCCTTATGTTTGTTTTTTTTTTAAATGGGTGACTGACTTTATATAGCTATTAAAATCATCAGTATAACCATGCTAGCTAGTTACACACTGGAACTTCTGGCAGTACTGCAAATAATGTAATATTTTGATCACCACAGCTGTGCAGCAAAGGTACAGTCCTATCCTTTGCACCACGTGGCATGAAGCCACAGAGGTTTTGTTACTTGCTCAATTCTTGTCCAGCACCTTTATGTAACATTTTATTTATCAGTCTGGGTATGGGAGAGCAGCTTACTGCCTGTGCTTGTGCTCTTGTCCTTTCCCAGTTGGCAGGTCCTCAGCTGGTTGCACTTGCCCTTCCTTGGGGCCATGCTTACCAGGTTTCATCTATTTGGAAACTTTAGGGAAGGAATCTTGTTCCCATTGCTACCTCTGTCCCACTGAATGCAAGCCATCCAGAACATGTAAATGCAGAGTTATAAATCAGTGAAGGGGAGAATACCCAACAAAATTGCAGCTCTGGGTTCTGAGTCGGTTTGAGTCCTTACGTGCTTACTGATTAAAATTTCTTGGCCAAAGTCCTGCTGTCTCTTTAGAGGTGATGACTCTTCCTTCACCACATACTGTAGTCTTCCATCTTTTCTTGTATCCTTTTCTTT
>WAAD01017536.1:3785-25769 GCA_013389945.1 Fregata magnificens
TAGTCAGTTAGAACAAGACACAGCCTGTTCAGAACAGGTAGAATACAAGGAGGTAAGTTCAGATACCTAGGTCCCTATTTTAAAAGGAAAGCATGCTGGTTTTCTGTTTGCCGTAGGTAAGAAAAAATATCCTGTATGTATCTACAAGCTGAGATCAAATGTGTTCATTGCTTGTGCAAATTCCCAGCTTTAACCCCCAGACTTCAGGCTCTCACCTCTCACAGATGTTATTAAGATCAGGATTTCAGTGTTAGTGTGCAATTTAGATAAGAAGCTCCCTCGTCTCCACACTTATTTTTTGTTGGCTACATGGCTGGTGCTGGACTCAACATGTTTCTCACTGTAATGGAATGGAGCAAGGACGATGGGGGTTGCCACTTACACAGAGTAAAATGGGAATCAGGAAGGTTTGGGCAGATGGAGAAGGGATGACCAGAAGTTTTACATGTTATTTCTATTAATGGCGCAGTTTTAGGAAAGTATACAGCCCATTTGGAGCCACTGGAAGATGAAAAATAAAATTAAAACAAGGGTGAAAACTAACCAGACAATTCACTGGTTTTTTAAAGCAAGGCTGCAGAAGACAATAACCAAAAAACAGCCTCACTTCAGCCCAGTATCCCTTAATTGACTAGGACACTGTCTCCTCCTCAGGTGCAGTGGAATTTAATCCTATGCATTATTCAGCAAGAAGGACAGGATTTTCTTTGGAGGAACATTTATGGGTCATAGAACTTTATTATGAGAGACCTTCACGTGTCATAAATAGAGAATAAAGAAAGGGTAGAAGAGTGCTGAAACTGGAGGGTTTGTCTTTCCTTTATTGTATCTGTAGGCATTAGTGTCTCATTCCTTGTGAGGCAGGAGAATGGCATCTCAGACTGTAGCCTATACCCTCAGCAGTCACCTTCTGCTAGTAGAGATAACAATACCCCTGTCTGCGTTCTTCTTCTGATATTTGGCATGATTGATAATGATAAGAAGGGAGATGGTACTACAGATCAGAGACATAGAATAAATTCTGATCAGTGTCGATTTACACCAGCAGAGGACTTGGCCCAGTGCTCTTTACCTAGGGAGACGCCAGGATATACTTGCTTCCCTGTTGAAAACAAAATAATTCAATTCCCTGAATATTCTACTAATATGTGATTCAGGATGACATAGCTGGATGAGATAACCAAATTCCTAAAATGGATCAACCTAACCCAGCTGTCTCATTTAAGGATGACTTAAAGCTAATGGAAAATGAGAATGGCATTTTTAAAAACTTAAACCAAAAAATAACAAGAAATTCTGAAGATTTGAATTAACTTAATGAGTATGCACAATATTTTTTAGGAAACTTGTTGAATTTGCTGATCTGAAACCATGTGAATGAGCACTGAGTTCAGAGTTCATCTCTGCCATAACTCTAACTTGAGCTCTCATTCTCTGGAATTACAGTGGCCTGAACACAGCTGAGAGTGCTTAGATGAACTAATGTCACCCATTTAAGGACCTTGTGAGTCAAACTGGAGAAAATACACCTCACATCTCCCACTAAAAAGAGCTGAATAGTTAAAACTATTAAATAGCACTGTACTCTCTTCTAAAGAGTCACACAGAAATTTGCCCTGGCCATTATAGATATTATCAGTTGTTTGAGCATTGTAGCTTTTTCTTTGATCTGTTTTTAGAAGAGAAAATAGCAGAAGATTGAATTCTTCAGATATTTCTCAACATATGGGACTTTTACTGTCTAAATTCTGAAGAGAGTGCAAAAGAAATGGTCAATGTAACCTTGAAACACAGCATTTGAAAAAAAAAACCCTTAAAAACAAAGCACCTGTGTTTTCTGGCTGGACAACAGTGTATCAGCCAAAACAGTTGTTTTAACAATTCTGGCTGTGGTGAGCTAGCTCCCCATAATTCATTTCATAATTGGGAAAAAATGTAGCATTTTCTGACATCACCTCAGTGCAGTTTTGGACACATTGTACTGCAGAGAATCCAACAATAACCACTTAATTTTCCTCTCCATGATTTAAGAAGAATCCAGTGACCAGGACTGGATATGGTGGCAATACCTGTTCATTTGGGATTTTTGGTTCAAAACCTAGGCACAAATATAAATGTGCATTTGAGGATAAATTAAATTGTATCTACGAACTTGTATTCTTTCTCCTTCCCTGCTATTAAAAACAAACCAAAGAATCAGACCCAGAAGTTTCAGAGGCCAGAATCTGAAAACTAGATGTTGGACTCTGTGGGAGAGGAGAAAGGTGTCATCTCTCCATTTTGTGGTTTTGAGTTATATTTACATGTTATCACTCCGTGTTTTTTTCTCTCCAGTCCCTATCTCAGTGGTAACTGACTCATGGCCTATTACTTGTTTATTACTAATTTTAAACCACAGGCCCAATCACACAACTGAGCTCAGAATTCCTCTGTGTCACATATGAGTAAAATCTGTGAACTTCAGCTGGCAGACCTCCCTCTGCAGCTGAGCGGGTTGTTGCAGAAGGAACTGTTTTTGGAGAGGAAGTGATCTTCACACCAGAAATTGACTGCAATTCTAGGACAATAATTACTACAAAGATGGCAGCAAAATCCTGATTTTGACCTTGGCCATCCTGACACAAATCCTGAATACGGCCCCCTCAAGTTAGTTACTCTGAATGTATAGATCGAAGAATATAATTTGACTTTTTCTTTTACAGGGAAACCTATTCTGAGAATGCTCTGGTGTTTTTCAATGTGAGAGCTTTCTGCTGAGAAACTAGCAGGTGGCCATCACCCTGCCATCTTTGGCTTATTTTGCTTTACCTGATCTGATTTAAGACAGATTAGAGAAAGTGATGCAGATGGACACAGGTCTGTGAAGGGAAGACAGGGGATGCAGCAAATGCAAAGGGGGCAGGGAGGGTGCCCATTCAATTCCACCTGGCTGCCTGTCTCCAGGGTGACTGTCATTATCAGAGAACACAACCAAGTCCTATTTTTAACCTGAGTAAAAAAACCCAATTGTCCTCTACTTTATATTGAAAACCAAATAGCAACTCCTATCTGGGAGAGAATGTGTAAGATTCTGCAAGATCAGCTTGTAGAGAATGGCCCAAGAATTACAAATCTAAACAAAAACTCAGTTGTCTATTGACATAAATCTTTCCAGACTCATTCACTGTACCTCTGTCTACCATCATTTAGAACTGAGTGGGAAGGGGATATGGAGACAGGAATGAAAAGGAAGTGAAATGGACACAGAAAGGAGAAGATAAAAGTAGAGGGCAGCAGGAAGAGGTGGAGAAAATAACCGCAAAATTCTGCTAAAAAGATCTTAAAAATTGCATGTCACATCCAATTCTTCAAACATAACCCATGACAGAGCAGCAATGTAAACTTTCTCATGATCCATTCTTCAGTTTGTTCACATATTGCATAAAAGGGAACATTCATAAAGGGATTATGAAGACTAACAAACAATTAATGACTATTATATATATGCTACAGACCTGAATGGTACGTGCTACACCTGGCTTTAGGTATAGCAGTAGTAGTGTTATATACAGTTAGAAGCCATACTACAAACCTCAAATCCTTTATTAGGAGCTTACTTGATTTTGCAGTTCAGCTGTAATGTAATTAGGATGAGTAAAAAATTGCCGAAGATGAAAAGTCTCATCATCTCTATAACCAACTAATTGCAGTTGAAAAGTCATATTTCTGAGGCAGTATTTTAATTTTTACTGACACTACATCAGGAAGATGTGATCTAGCTGGTATTTAATGGGAATAGAACTACAGCAAGATTTCTCAGCACTGTAGGTAAAACCAACAACATCACCTACAGCTGAAGTATTCTGACACTTTCTAAGACTACTACTAGTGGTCTATAATTTTATTAAAATATGTCTTCTGGAATTAAATTATCTATATCCCCTGCCTCAGTCTGGTTAGTCTATGTTGCAGCAGAAACATTTCAGATGTTTCCAAGAAATAGATCACCAGCACTACATTATCTTTCCATTATAAATTCTTAAAAGTGCTTTTGTGAACAGGTCTAAGTACCATATTTTGCAGCAGGGATGTGTGAGGGACGTGACTTTTTCGAGTCTAGAAGAAACTTATCAAATTAGGCCAATCTGTAAGAATTTGAACAATCTGGGCTTTGCCTGTTTAAGTCTTGAAATAATCTGTCTCACCTGATCATGCTTACAATCATGCCTATGATAACGATCATCAGAATCTTCTGCCTGGATGCTAATTAGACCATGGCTGAAGACATTATCCAAAGACAAGCTTTCACTGCTGTAGCTAGGCTCCAAGGCAAGCAGCCTCCTAGTGTTCTGCCCATACAGTTCAGGGAACACCCTGGATGAAGTGACCACGGAGGAGAAATGAGGCACATAGGTTGTGGTAGTAGCCTATGAAGGAAATGATAAGACTGAGACTGGGAGTCAGGAGTGTTAGAAGCATAATGAAAAACTGGGACCAGCTGAGCAAGTGTGGGGCTGACAGCTGGGGCTCATACCAGGAATGATCAGGAAAGAAGATGGGATGAGGAATAGAGTGGGGAGAGACAAGCTAGCTACTGGAACAAGTAACACCAGGCAGAATCAGGTAGAGTTTAGGCAAACAGGGATGCTGGTGTGTCCACACTTCCCTCCAGCATCTGGAGCTGAGCTGAACATCTCCCCTGTCTATAAATGTCAGTGGAGCTCAGTGGAAAAAGGCATGTATTATGCCAGCTTGTGTCTGCTCCACATTGTGGGTGGCAATTTGCTCCTTTTATCAATTATTCTGTTGTTTCCAGTGCCAAAAGTCAGTTCTCTCATTGAAAAAGGTTCACTCCTATCTAAGGTGATGCTGACTTGCAGAGGACTAGTGTGATTTTCTGTGTGAGAGAAGTGGTACAAGGTTATGCAGAGCTCAGTGATGTTTGTTTTTTAAATAATTTGTGTTTACATCCAATTGCATAGCACCAAAAAGCCAAAGACACATAGTACTTCTGTAACAGAACAAGGTAGTGGCTATTGTCAATGGTGACTACAAACACAAATGACCCTTAAGATCATCGACAGAAGTAGGATGGACATGCTTAACATCTCAATGGTTGTTTAAAATAGAATCATAGAATGCTTTGGGTTGGAAGGGACCTTTAGAGGTCATCTAGTCCAACCCCCCTGCAGTGAGCAGGGACACCTTTAACTAGATCAGGTTGCTCAGAGATCTGTCCAACCTGACCTTGAATGTTCCTAGGGATGGGGCCTCCGCTACCTCTCTGGGCAACCCGTTCCAGCGCTTCACCACCCTCATTGTAAAAAATTTCTTCCTAATATCTAATCTAAATCTACCCTCCTTTAGTTTAAAGCCATTACCCCTTGTCCTGTCACAACAGGCCTTGCTAAAAAGATTGTCCCCATCTTTCCTGTAGTCCCCCTTTAAGTACTGAAAGGCTGCAATAAGGTCTCCTCAGAGCCTTCTCTTCTCCAGGCTGAACACCAACTGTCTCAGCCTGTTCTCATAGGAGAGGTGCTCCAGCCCTCAGATCATTTTTGTGGTCCTCCTCTGGACCCGCTCCAACAGTTCCATGTCCTTCTTGTGTTGAGGGCTCCAGAGCTGGACGCAGTACTCTAGGTGAGGCCACAGCAGAGTAGAGGGGCAGAATCGCCTCCCTCAACCTGCTGGCCACGCTTCTTTTGATGCAGCCCAGGATATGGTTGGCCTTCTGGGCTGCAAGTGCACACTGCTGGCTCATGTCTAGCCTTTCATCCATCACTACCCCCAAGTCCTTCTCCACAGGGCTGCTCTCAAGCCCTTCGTCCCCCAGCCTGTATTGGTATCAGGGGTTGCCCCAACCTAGGTGCAGGACCTTGCACTTGGCCTTGTTGAACCTCATGAGGTTCACACAGGCCCACCTCTCCAGCTTGTCCAAAATATTGATATGTGTGGTCAGTTTTTGATCACACACTTCTTCATCCTCTATAATATTGCTGACATTTAAAGCCAAAAATGTGACAACAGATTATATCACGGCTTCTATGGTTCAGCTCACTGTTTGAATCTGTGCTTCAAGTTCAGTTTACCATAATATAGAATAGTGCTGCTTAAAAATGGCCTGGAAAAGGTGCAAACTCCCATGCAGCATATGTAGACTGAGAAACCTGTATCAGAATACCAAGCTCAAGGTGCTGCTAAACTGTATGGTCTCTAAATATGATGCTGGATGTGTGCTGAGTTTCTACTGCTAAATGCTGTCCTAGGAGATTCTTGTGTTAACAGACATGTTGGCTAAATGCTTGTTAAAAAACAAATTAAAGTGCTATCTTTTTAAGAAACTGGCTAACATAGAAGAAACTCACGTAGTTCACTCTATATTTGAAACCATGCAACCCTACCTGGAAAAGTCAACTGCAACTCTTGACAGTTTTATCAGAAAATCTGCTTCTGACTGCATATTGAAAAACAAAGTTCTTGTGAATGAATGCAAATAACTAAAAAATAATCCCAACAGAATTCTACGGTGTACAACTTCACAGTAACCACAAAAGACACATATTCACTTTCAGATCAATATTCACATGAGAATAAAATAGGGAGCATTTTCATTTATTTGGCTATGCCTAGAAGAATGATGTCCACAGAACTTTAGGGAAATGGGTTTCACTATAGTCTGTTAAAGGATGATTCCTTAAATTCAACTGCTAACTGTTATGGCATAGGATTTTTAAGAGACAATTTTCTCAACTTCCCTTTGCATTGTCAAATCAAACAACAATTAACATTGTTGGAAAGAGCTGGCTACAGCTGTATTTCTCAGCTTCTTTCCTAAAGCACAACGTAAGATGAAGATCCTTTTTTTTTAACAGTGTAATTAATTTTTATGTTAAAAAATCAAGTATTAAAAACTAGCATTACATTTCGTAGACAAAATATGGATTCTATGACAGCAAATGAAAACTCTTCAGCGGGTATGGACAAAGACACAAAACGTGCACATTTTCATATATGATCATATGCAAAACCAAGCAAATTTGCTGCTATAAATGTCAACAATTGGCAACAAATAACACAGGAAGTAAGTAATCTAGTAATATATGTGTCTCAAAGAAATTTTAGTATAATAGAGTGTTTAGCATAACTTCACTGCGATGGTTAGTGTAATGATTTTTAAAGTCATGTCATTTATAGAAGTCAACAGAATTAACTGGCATAAAATCCACAAAATCCTTACGCTGTGCCTATATTTGGAAGGAAGAAATGCTAATGGTGACTTCAATTATTTGTTATTTCAGAGAAATAGCTGCCTCTTGATGCCTTTGAACATGTCTAAGACAAATCCAAGACCTTTAACAGAAATTGTTATGGTGTCTAAGTTTTGTTCCAGGCAGGCTAGGACTACAGACACAGAGCCAACTCTGTATCTGGCCTAACTCCACCACAAAATTTGGCCAAAGATAAATTTGTCACATTGATTTCAAGTAAAGTTCGGATCCTGTGTGGTGCTCAGGGCTCTTCCAGAACAAACTGTAATACAGGAAGTCTGCAAAACCACATTTGGAGCTGAAGGCTTTGAATTACTATTCTTTCTATGACTCCATATAAATGACTGAGCTTGCATTTTTCTATGGTTATTACAGTTGAGTATTTCTCTATTTATCATAGCTATTTACTACAACAAATCATCATTTGTTTTCATGGATACTATACAAACACCAGAGAAGGTGCCCTATTGTAAAGACTGCCTGGGTAGATTGAAGGAGAAAAAAAAAGTACAAGCAAAGTTGCCATATAGCAACCAAATACATCTTGACAATGTCAATTTTGAGAATGTTTTTCTAAAACTAAAAGCAAAGAGACTTCTAAACTGTCCCTCAGGTTTGCTATTTTCAATTGTCTAGTTTATTGCAGATATAGAAATTGTTCTGAAAACAGGTCTTGCAGAGTTACAGTGCAGAAAATAGAGGTCCTGTGACCCAGCTGAGGAACAAAGCTTATGAAGATCACACATTGGAAACACCAGGGAGGAAAGCATGGAAAACAGATTTGAGAGAGGCAGATAAATGGAAAACAAAGGCTGGCATCTTTGATGCACCATATGGAGTGATGGGGTGACATAAAAAGAGGCAAAATAGTCCAAATACTGTGGACTTGGTAGGCAAGGCCAGCAAGTTTGTTTGCAGCAGTTATTTCAGAGATTCAGATTGGAAGGATGATAAATATTTATGAGGAAGCTTTTAAATTGCCATAGTGAAAGAACATGGTCAGTCTTTAAAGGAATCACTGTTTGGTGTCAGCATTGAACATAAGATAGTCTGATTAGCGTATATTTTATACCAGATGGTATAAACTGTTCTCTCATTGGAGTAAGGAAACTGTGTTCTCTGTACAAGTTCTCCATTTTTCATTACATCTTCTGAGAATCTGTTATTTCCCACACATCTCAGCCATATACACAATTGTGCAAAAGCATGTGCAAAAGCCCCTTATTTCTTGTTGTTTAAATGCTTCTGCAATGACAAAATGAAAGTCTTTCAACCCAGTCCACAGAAGGTACAAGCTGTGGTAACGTACCTCTGCAGAACTTCAGTTTAAGCTGTTGCATTTTATGTTTACAGCTCTGATAATGTCTTGTGTGAGGATTTGAATGCTCAACTGGTTTCTGGAGGAGTACACTGGAAGGCACAGGTGAGTTGGGTGGAGGCTTTTGTTGTTTGGCACTGACTGTAAGGAATGCAAGCATAGGTTTTGGCAAATTCCCTGGGTCTGGGTGATTTCTGAACACCCCGTCTGAGACAGTGGCTGGTGAGTTAGCCAAGCTGCATGGGAACAACTTAAGTATCAGTTTCTCTTTACAGGTACAAGTAAGATAAAAAAGTGTGAGAATCCATGCAGCATGTCCTAGTACGGAGCAGAAGGGAGGTAGTTTGCATAGCTTGTTCAAGAGTCTTAGTGCCAGGCTGCAGCCAGGATAAGCACTTTTCAGTGCACACCCTTAGCTCTAGATACTCCATCTCCTTGCAGCAGGTCAATGCTGCAGTCGTGGGATCCTCACTCTTTAAATGCAAGACTTGTTCCTCTACTCCCCAAATATTGGCACATGTTTGGGGTAGTTCTGTGGTAAAGGGGAAACAGCACCTACACTTTGAACCCCAAATCTTTCTCCAGCAGCAGGCTGTAGGCAGAATGACTCTCAGTAGGCTAAAAATACAATTAACTCCCCAACTTGGTGAACAGGTATCATTACTGATCACACCTGTGTAGAAGCTCCCCATACTGATACAGAGACATCTAGCAGAAAAACATCAAAAATACAAAAAAATACTAAGGAAAAAGCGTCTTCAGTGGCCAGCAGAGCGCAAGCTTCTTTTATCAAGGCAAGGGTGATGTCTGAGTGCAGTGTGTGTTATCTTGCCCCATTGTCCATTCAGAATACAGATGACAAATATATATGGGAAAATATCCAATTCTCACATCCAAGGAGGACCAGAAAATATGTCTTTCTCCTCAACAGCAGAGAAATATTTGGTATTCTTTTACTGTGTGCAAGTTATTCAAGGCCTGTCCGATTGAGGATATATTTTGTTTTACCAGCTGGGTTACAAAACTTCAATCATTGCTATGAGCACATGGATATGCATTCGTTTAGTAATTTTACTTTCCAGGGAACACAGCCAAACTGATCTTTGGATCTGACAAAAATGTGGGTTACCTGTTTTTCCTGAAGCTTCATCTGATGCTCTAAAACCAAACTTGTGCCAGTGAAATAATCTAAATTAATCTTCCTAGCAGGTATTTTAAACTAATATTTCTCCTCCTTCATAGTTTTTTACCCTATTGCCACATAAGGATTTGGAGTGGACTGATTTTCCACAGTAATCCATTTACATCAGGACTATATGGCAGAGTGTCCTGGCCATTGTGTAAGGCTTCAGTCCAACTTCTAATTGTTCTCGGTACTTTTTCTTCAGACCTGCTTCTTCCTGCTCTTCTGCCAGATTGGTTCTTATTTAAGCACATAGTTTCTTATTGTAGCTCATGCCTTTTTCATTCAGTATTGATACTGGTTTGGGCTCTGTCAAGTGCTTTTTTTGCACATTTGCGTTCACTGCACCCACTCAGTGCAGGAAGCTGTGCCTTCAGAGTTCTGTGAAATTGTTAAGCATCTGCCTGAGACAAGAAAATGTACTTTCCATCTGCTGCCATACCATATCTTTTAAGATTGCTTCCAAGATTTTCTCATATGCTTGTTGTTAAGTCCATTGATCTACAGCTTCCTGGTTTATCTTTTCAAGTTTTGAATAATAATAGATATTAGAATAGATAAAAATACTGTAGTTTCCAGGAACTTGTGAATTTTTACATTTTTCATTTCAGAGTTTCACCTGTTTCTATGCCAGTTCCCTTTCAGTCATTTTCCTGCCACAGTCAAAAGTTCAAGTCTTCCTTGATCATTTCATTTAAAATATTTAGATATACATTATTTGTCCTTAATGCTTTTTCTGTCTTTAGTGCCTATAATTTTCCGGTTTGCACATTTCCCCTCCCCCAGCCCCTGATATACCTAAAACTGTCTCTTCTCAACAGATATTGATCTCCTTCCTACAAATGTTGAGTTGGGGCATTGTATTTATACCATCATAAATCATTCCCACTTAAGAGTGGTTTTCCTTTTTTGTTTTACTGACTTTATACAGGTTTAGATATATTTTTCTGATCTTCCAGTTTCTCTTCTAATCTGGTGATTTGTCTTCTGTTATCATCTCTTTAGTATTTTCTTTTTTCCTTCCTTACTTTTTTCCTTAAATATTTTTCTGCAGCTAGAAAAGTAATTCTCAATATCTATTCTTCCCAAATTCTCTAATGATTTAAAAGTACCCTACCATTTCTCCTTATTTGCTCTGATGTGACATGGTGGTTCCTATTGTATGTGACTGGATTTGGAGTTTGCATAATCCCTGCCTGTGCTGAATCAGTCCCCAGCTATGGATTTTCTGTACATTACTGAATTCCAACAAATTTCCTTTACCTTCTCATACCATTCCAAAATCTGTTTATGAACATCAATATTTTTTACTAAATACAGTCTGTATAAATCCCAGTCAAGTTTTTCAAGCCTGAGTGCTCTCCTCCTGGGTCTGATTCTGGTTTAACACATACAGGCTTTGCATTTGTCATTTCATTGATATTAGTGGATTTTCTTCTGACCCACAGTCGTGTAAAGCAAGGCTCAGCTCCTCTGATTCACAGAATGCAACGAAGACTGCTACACTGAATGTAACAAACTGCTCACAGTTTGTTATGCTTGCCTCATTTCCAACTATTAGGTATAAAATTGTTTCAACTCTAGTTGACTCTTGCGTAGTACATTTAAACTTGTCTTCAGTTTGTTGGACATCCCCCAACTAACAAACACATTGTATTCAAAACCAAAAATCAATATCAGAAGTGAAAAGAACAGTTAAAGACATTTCTTTGGCCTGACTCAGATGAGTAATGAGGATACAGATTTCCCCCCAGACAGATTTGTTAGCTTAATGTTACCCTTGTGAATTGTACTTCAGAAATAAATGCATGAACTACTTATGCATATCTGCTGAACAAAACAGTGAGACTGTTTAAGCAAGAAAGAGCATGTTTTTTTTAAGCCATGCATCCCTAAAATAGTATCAATTTTGGTTAACTTTGTTCTCAACAAGCTTCTCAGTTTACCACTGTTCCTCCTTGCCCTCAGTTCTCTGTAAGCTCTAACCCTTTCTCCAGTCTCAGAAACTGTAAATATATGAATACTATTGAGCACTGGTGTTCATGCTACATCGGTTCACTTTCATCAGCACCTGATGCTCTAATCTTACTCTTTTACAAATGGCCTGCTCAATACGTCAACCTGTTACTAGAAAAGCTCAAAAAAAAAAAAAAANTCTGTTGTGGCTGGTGCCCATGGGGGGAATGACAGATAACAGGTAAGACATGTCTGGAGTATTATCCATACTTTAAGTAAGAAAAAGAAAAAATACTTGAGCTTACTAACAATCAGCAGATTTTACACTTTTACTGTTTTTCTCCTGAGGATCTTGAGACCGTATCAACAAGAAAAACTGGATTATGTCACCAGATCAGCTCAGTACATGGGATTACTGCTATGTTTCAAATATGATGGTAACAAGCAATATAGGTATTTCTAATGACAGAAAAAAGGCAAATGTCACATTCATTTTCAAGAAGGGAAAGAAGGATGATTTATAGGCCAGTCAGCTTCACCTCTGATCCCAGAAAGACTATGAAACAAATCCTCCTGGATGCATTTCTGGGCACTTGAAAGACAAGAGGGTGACTGGAAACAGCCAGTGTAGATGTACCACAGGCAAAATAAGTCTGACCAATCCAATTGCTTTCTATGATGAGATGACTGACTTTGTGGATGGAGAGACAGTAGTGGATGATATTTACTTCGACTTCAGCAAGGCTTTTGGTGTGGCCTCCCATAGTCAAATCAGCGAGATATTGTTTGGTTAGGTGGACAAAAGATATTTGGAACACTGGTTAGATTGCTGGGCTCAAAGCATTGTGATCAAAGTTCAAGCAGCGGATGGTTACTAGTGATATTCTTCAGAGATCAACCTGATACTGAAGCCAGTATTATTTAATGTCTAATGAAGACCTGCATGTTGGGATGCAATGCACCCGTAGAAGCTTCACAGATGACACCATCTTGAGGGGAGTGCAGGGAGATACAGTGAAAGGCAGTTCTGCTATTTAGAGCATCTGGAGAAACGGACTGACAGGAATCTCATGCCTAAGAGCAGAGTCCTGCACCTTTGATGGAGTCAGCCATGCAGCAGCACAGGCTGAGTGACGACTGGCTGGAAAGCAGCTCTGCAGAAAGTATTGGTGCCCTCGGAATCCTAGTGGACAAGCTGAGCATGAACACTTGGGTTGCTCTTATGGTGAGGAAAGCCAACTGCACACTGGGCTGTGCAGGAGTGTAGCTGGCAGGTTGAGAGAAGTCATTCTCTTCTGTTCAGCACTTGTGAGACCAGATTTGTAGTACTGTGTTCAGTTTGGGGGCTCCCCAATACAAGCCATTGATGTACTACCATGAATCTGGTGGTGGGCCATGAAGCTGGTTGGAGGATGAAACATGTGATTTCAAGGAAAGGCTTAGAGAACTCTTTTAGTTTCACATTAAGAATAGAAATCTAAGAGGGATTTTATTGTCCTGTTCACCTACCTAACGGAAGGGTTTAGAGAAGATGGAGGACTAGTGACAGGACTAGGAGGCAACAGAAACAAGTTGGAACATGGAAATTCTGATCATATAGAAGGGGGAAAAAAAATCTTATGAGAGTAGCCAAATATTGGAACAGGTGCCCAGAGAGGCTGTGGAATCTCCATCCTTCAAGATACTCAAAACTCGACTCGACAAGGTCTAAGCAACCTGATCTAACTGCTTGAGGGCTGGAGGGCATCTAAATCTACAAGGTGAGATCCAGATATCCCTTCCAACTTAAATTCCTCTGTGGTTCTGTGATTCTGTCCTCCCAAATCCTAGCTCTGGTTTAGAGCTTTAGAAATGGACAGGCAAAAAAGGCTATTCCTGAGGCTTTTAAAAAACAAACAAGCAAAACCCCAGAAAAACTCTACACAAAAAGTTAACAGAGCTGAAAAAAAGTCTGTTGGGAGAGCCAGGTTACCAGTATTTGTCCTGTAAAAACAGTTAAAAAAGACTTTTCTGGCTTTAGTGAAAGCTAAATGTTGGAAGTAGTGATCAGAATGTTCACAGTGAAGCGCAGTTTTAGATCTGCAGCATACCCATGCCTCACAGGTTTTGATTAATAATGGCAAGCCACAAAATAGGCTGTTCTTTCAGTAACATGCTGCAATATCCAAGATATTCATCAGTCATAGTGTGTCTGCTTTCCCATCTCCCCTCCCAACTTCATGGTTCTATTTCCATACAGTCTATTCTTGGTACTTCTAGCTCTGTCTATACTAATGATCAAAGCAGGTGCAGGATCTCCAATTTTCCATACTGTTTAGTTGTTACATTGGCATCGTTTTGGTTTGTGCTAGTCAGCAATTCCCCAATCAGTGCTTAGGACAGGCATCTGATACGCACTGTGAATCATTCTAATAGTGACTGTTTGCAGTAGATAGTTCAGATGTGTCCACCCTGTGCTGGATGAAGGAGAAATAAGATGCATGAACACATAGCTAACTCCTTTTGCTTAAATGATGCATATTTAACCTTGTGGCTTAAATGTGCTTCAGAACAAGAGAACAATCCCAAACCTGTTCTGTTTAGTAGTAGAGCTGTGACTCCCCCTCACAAGTCCCCAGTGCTTTTCTCTTATCATGAAGTGCTAACATAGGCAGTTGTTGCTGAATTGTGAGAGGAGAAGTTATTATTAAATAGAAACAGCAAATTTCTTCTGACACAGAAGACAAAAAATGTATTCTGACCTCATGACAAGATCTGAGTTGGTGAGCAGGGTACAAGGCTAGCTATCCTAATAGGATACACAGGAGTCATAGAGATGTCTGCCAGCTCAGTTCTATATTCCAGTCTAATAGACATTATTTTCTCTTTACCCTTGTGTAATCTGGTTACAGTCTGCCCCACATATACTTGTCTCCTTTTATTGCTTCCATTCTACTGATTCCTTGTTTTAATCTTGGTTCATATACACTGTTCATGTACAAATAAAATGGTGCATTGCTACTGTTGTAGAAGTGCTGGTATTACAACTGGAATGGAAAGCCACACCAAAACACGACCTCTGTGCATGTTGTCTAATCATTATATTAGTAGTGAATCACATACAGATGTAAGACATCATAAAACTAGAATTTTTCTATTGATGTGCCACAGTCGTATATGAAAACTTTTGCCTTGACTTTGACTGTCCAGATGGAACTGCTTGAAGATGCATGGAAAGAGAAGGCGGCACACAGGCTTTAAAAACTTTAAAAGAGGTGGAAATGCTGAAGTGTATTGTATTTGATTGTGAATCTCAAACCTTAGAAGTACTGTGTGCTGCACTCTTCCAATAATATGAAGAGGAAAGTTTGAAGAAGTGTCAAAGTTCCAGTAAGAAAAAGGTTGAAAACTCCTGAAATAAATTATTAATAGAGCTGAAGTCCCCATGCTACAGTGGACCAGAAAGACGGCTTTCTATTTCATTGCCTAGATAGACAACATCTCCCAAACTTTGAAATCTCAGCTCGGATATACATGGAATAATGTATTTTTCCCTTTTGATGTCACTGTGGTGCAGTATTAGCTTGTTCAGCGCTGTTTCACGCTCTTAGTAATGCACAGTACTGCAGCAAGTCACAATTTATACAACTGAATAGAATGAAAGTCATCACATCACATGCAGTCTAAGAATATAAGATACATCTGTGTTATGAGTCCATCCATATGCCATGCAACATATGCTTCATGAATAGTCACAATAATAGCGATAATGAGGTTTGTGTAGAAGTCATAAGGCAGAGGCAAGAAAAGGAACTATGTTGCTGCAGCCACATGCGAGCTGAAATAGGTGTATGGTTTTCACTTCACTTTGAGAAAGCCTTACTCAGGACTGCTGCAGAGAAAGGATTTCAAGAACTCAAGCATCTACTGGCAGAAGAAGTGGGAAGTTTAGCTTGTCAGCAGAGGATCTAGCTTGCTACTTCTGTTCTTCTAGCATGCACTAGTGGAAGGACTTTGGCAGCACTGTGTATCAGTGTAGAACAGCACAGTAGCTAACACTACACATTTACATCAACCTTTTGAAGATACTGTTTCCTTACCACTCCTGGCTACACCACCTTGGATCTCTTAGATATATTTATGGAGAAAAACATCATAACTTTGACACTGAATATCCTCTGCAAAAGGAAGAAAATTTTGCCAGAAGTACAGGGTGAGTGCAAGTTGGTAGTGGCCAGGTTTCTACACAACTTGTAACCAAGCTGAAAATCAGACCTATTTATGGTACTGCTGCTGCTGTGACGTAGACAAAGGTAAGTTTTTTCTGGAAAAATTTTTTGATCCTCCAATTGAAAAAAACTAATAGGAGAGAAAGGGAAAGAAAAAGTGACAAGAAAAGGAGAAAAGAAAGAAAATAATTAAGGGAAGAATAAAAGGAGTTGAAGATACAACAACAAGAGGAGAAGGAAAAATAGCTTCAGAAAAATTGAATCAGAAGATAGGGAGGGGGATACTGAGAAAAGGGAACAGAGGAGAAACAAACAGAATGGAATGTAATATAGCATTTGCATAATTTAAAATTGCCTTTAAACCCAAAATCTATTTAAAACTTAGTTGTGCTGTCGCTGTATACATGCAACACCCACAGTCCTTGCATCCCAAATACAAATCCAGTGACATAAACTAATGTTATACCATTCCAGTTCTACAGGAGCAGAAGGTGCTTCATGAGGCAGTTCAGCTAGTGAGAAAAAGGCAGACATAGCATTCTCTTCCACTGAGAGCATTAAGTTCACTAGAAGAAAAAATGCAGCATCTGTAACATGCACAAAGTACATATCACTTACAAAGTGTGTCTGACAGTGGACTGATACGATATATAAATTAGCTGCTTATCATCCTTCTTTGAGCATAAACCCATTCTATCATTGTATGCTCCCAAAGCAACTAAAATCTTGTAGAAATTGACATATATGCAAAAATCTTAAATAAAGCATATTGATTAAATAATTGCCAGATCTAGAAAGATAATGGAGAGAAGTGCATCTTTGTGAAAACAATCTGAAATCGGAAAAAATTTCTGAACAACCTGAAGTAGAATTTGTGAACAAACAAGAGTACAGAGGTAAGTAAGAGACCTTCCAAAAGCTTTTTTTTCACTGGTTACAGTTGTCAAAAAAGCACCCAGGACTTTCTAAGAAAAGACCTATTTCCTTTTCACTTCATGTTTTTATATTGCAATTTTTAAAATCTGCAATTGGGGAAATAAAGAAGTTTGATGGAAACAGTCCAGAAGTTACTAATACTGGGAAAGGAACAAATTCAATTGAACTAAAATCAAAGTTCCAGTATGACTGGAGAGTTTCAAGTACTTTGAATATCAATATTTTGGCTTAGTATTATCATCTCAAGTCTCTTCTGTTTTTGACCTTCACTTGCTCACACATGACAAAAACTAGCTGAAGTGCTTCCTGTACATCCAAAAGACACCTAGAAATATAACTATGATGGGAACCTAAGAACAAGAATAAAGCAGAATTCACTTTAAGGTCAACTTCTTCTTCGGTTATGGCAAACATAGTCCTCAAGTGAGAGGAAAAAAAGTGTGGGCCTTTTACGGCTGATCAGTGAAGATAATCTCCTAAGTAAGTGGCCTACTCTGAAGTACCCTATAAGGCACTACTGACTTATAGACAGTTTAACCTACCAACTTATTAAAATAGGCAAATCCCCCAGAAACCCCTGTGCAACACACTGACCACAGATGTGGTCAGGCTGCCTCCTGGAATTGCCTGTGCCCAGGGCCAGGTCAGCTTTTCCTGAAGTCAGCACTAGTGGATGCACAACATCTCAGAAAGTTAGATCTTAAAAGATCATACAGGCTACTTGAGCAAGTATCTCTGAAAATACCTGCTATACACTTAGGAAAGTGGATGGTGATGGTACTTCTACATTTAGAATGTAACTTACATGGATTTGTTTCCATATATCAAGGCAACACCTGGGAGCTCAAGGGTGGACAAGAACCCCATATGCTGTTATATGGACACAAAATGAGGGACCCTGGCTGAGGAAACTTAAAATCTGAGGATGGTGTTTCTGTGAGTTATGTGTAAACTTTTTTTATCTACTGGCTGCACGGTGCAGTGAATTCATTAGGTATTCAGGTAGTAGCAAATAACTGGGCAGTTGCTCTTGTTCAAACAGACATGAAGCTGCCCTGATCCTGAAACAATTACTGTGGTGCTGAGATCCCGTTAAATGAGGTCTGATGCAAAGCTAGAGAAATATGATTACAAGGCTTCTGGATCAGAGCTGGCTTTCCCTCAGGCAGTTCGGAGCACAGGGAAGTGGCCATGCAGTTGTCTGTATTTCTCTATGCAGATATGTTCTGCAGATGTTTGTTTCAAGTTTCAAATGCCTTTTTTAATTTTCTTTGGGGAGCAGGTTAGGGTAACCTAAAAATGCCCAGAGCTTGCAAAAATACTGGGTGGGTGGGAACCTTGCTAAGTGTGATAAAATTGTATGTTACTTCAAATTGACTAAAAAATTGTTAAGTCAAAGTAAAAAAATCTGTAAAGAAAACATAACCTTGAGACTGATTTCGTGCTACCCAGCACCTAGTATCTATTTGAAAATGGGTGTAAAGTTCATGGTGCACAGTTGGCACTGATCACTTACTACGTACAATTGTAGATAACTTCATGCATTGTAGGGCAATATCTCTACAGTGAGTCTGCAAGGTAATGGCTTGATCCTGTGCTTTGCACTATCAATGGTAAGGTTTTCAATGCCTTCAGTCGTTTAGGATCCAGACACTAGAACAACATCTGAAAAAAGCCAGTCTGATTGTATGAACCTAGATTCCCAAAGCAATTCTTCACCAGTTCCTTAGAAATCCCATTCTCTCAACACTATGCTACGGCACATTTTATCCCAACACTGTTTGGATGTATGCTTCATGTCATCCAGAAGCACACGTTCTTTTAATGCATACTGTTTTCAGGGCAATCACACTGACACAGAAAGAAAAGGAACCACTCAAAACACGGTTTTGACATTGAGCTAATCAGCACTGTCTGGGATTTACTATTCTCCGTACAAAAATGAACTGAAAGGCAAAAATCTTGTGAACATGACTTGATAAGCATTTTGCATGTAGAATTCCCTTTGACAAATGCCTCTTTGGTGGTACGAAAGGGCTCATCTTGCCCCTTTGCACATTAACTGGTGAAACATGACAAAGACTGTGATGCTCAATTAGAAATTAGTTACAAGACGACCTTAAAAATAAACTAATTTAAATTTGCCTTCAAGTGAAAACAATGGCCTTGCTTTCTACAAACATCAGTTGTAAAATTGTATCAAATGATCCAATATTTCCTACAGCCATAAATTATGTGGACGCTGTGTGCAAGTTGTGTAAGTCAGCCTGTAAGATTCCAGTGCAAATGCTGAAAAGAAAAGAACTCCCTATGTTTGTGGAGGATCTCATGTAGCAACAGTCTAAATCTGCCTTTCTCTCAAATGAAGAGTATCCAAAAGTTAAACCATCTGCTGGGGCCTATATTCAAGATTAAGCACTCAGCCTGTCAGCCAAGAGGTATGATTGATTCTTAGTTTTAGGACACAAAAATGTTAATGTGATATATATTTTTTCTTATGCTGTTTGTGAACATTTCCCTTTTTAACCTGAGCCCTCTTAGGACTAATGAGATCAGCATGGTTTGTTATACCAATGTACTTGTTCTACCTGCAAGCATCTGAGACTATTTTCCCTCTACATTGCATGTCCAGAAAGAAACTTTAAAAAAAATGGAAAAAAGGTGGGGAAAAATGTTTGCGCAGAAGATGGAACTGTCAAAGAATATCCAAATCTGACTTAGCTTCTTTTCAGGTATAAACAGGTCCTTCTAATGCAGCCTGACTAACACTTACACACCTGGGCTATTACATACCTCTCAAAGACTGCCACAGTACACTTTTCAGTTTTAGGAATATTTTAAAAATTCTGCTTCTTAACCAGGCATACTTTTAACCTTGTTTGCCTGGGAAAAAAAAAGATAGCTCATCCTTTTTTTGAATAGTCAGCCAATAGAATACCCTGTTCTAGGAACAAGTGATTCTGAAACAATAAAGGCTTTCTGGCTCTCCAGAGGTTCTTCGGTCCTTATTATTGCTTTTGGATGATGGTCACCTTCTGTGTAGATTTGCTGAATGCATTTATCCAGGCTGACAGGCCTTCAGATACCTGTAGAGTTGACTACAGGGTTGTGTATGTGTGTGAGCATGCACGGATTCTAACAAAACGCCTTGTTTACATGGTCTGCCCCTAACCAGGGACGTGATATTTTCTTTCTTTTGTTTAAGTAACCACCACAATGACCCATTAGACTAAATGACCTTACACTGCTGATAAAAAACCACCTGAAGCAGTATTGACCACAAATACCAACCCTGATATTTGTCACTCTCTCTTTGTGGAGCTTTCCAGAGGACACTCCATTTCCAACTACATGAGTATCAGACCTGCACTGATGTGACTGAGTGGAGCTGTGACTGACTCATCTACAGGCCTTGTCAAAGCCAGTGCTCAGACTTCTGCTCATCACAGATCTGTGTTTTTCTTGTCATAAGCAAGAACTAGATGAGGAGAGGATTTAGCAGCTGATCACAGCAGGACCCTGACTGAAATATATGCTTTGACGACTTCTCTGAGGGAGCCTACGTCTCTTCACTAATCGCTAGGAAGCCCTGGGAGACCAGCCAGGTACCTAAGCAACTGAAACTGGAGAATTTAAAATCCAACCTCCCCATCACGAGTGAGGTGAAATACTGGGGCCTCCATCCTGCTGGCTGATTTTTGTGGGTGAACTCCTGAAAAAATACTATTATTCGTTACTGTGTATGGTGATCTTGTGTGATCAAGTTCTACATAAAAACCATTTTAAAGGTGTTTTGTGCAGTTAGAGCTACCACTGCTTACCCATTACTAAAATAGCACTATAGTAATGTAGGCTTCCCTGTAGGCACAGTCACTGAAGAAGAAACCATTTCAGGCTGACTGATGTGAGTAAACAACGATGGAGCATTTTGCATGGGAGCGCAATGCAGTGTGTGTGTGTGTGTTTTTTCCCAAAGGAATATATAATATTAGGTATCCAAGATATCTATACAAAGGCTTGTTTCATATTCATGACTGTAAACACAGTATTTGCTACCGGCTATTTTTAAATATGGTGTAAATTAACTTTCACCATTTGCTTACACCTAAAGCCAAGACCAGTCATAAGGATAGCTTCTAAAGATATCTGATGTGAAAACCACTATAGATAGCTACTAAAAGAATGCATGCCCTCTATAGTTCTCAGTTTAGAGAGCTCAGTTACACCACATATATACATATATCAATATACACAAAGAAATGCTACATTAAATAAAAAATGGCAATAAGGAGTTATTGAAAAGTCAGAACTCTTTGAGCAGTTTAATCCTATGATTCAGTTCTAAAAGACAAGTAAAATTATTGATACGCATTGTGCAAAATGCAGAAATACTCATCAAACATTTCTCTCCCGTATCTGGAAAGAAGCAAGATTACACATTTCTCATGCATTGATGATGGAGTAGTTTGCAGCCCATTAGTAACCATGGAGGATGTTAAACAACATCTACTAGAAATAAACATTTTAAAATCAGCAAGCTGGATAACTAGCACCCAAAAGTCCCTTAAAGAGTTGGTTGAGGAAATGTCTGGTATGCCAATGCTGTTTTTTAATAAATCCTGGAATAGTGAGGAAAGTCTAGAAGAGTAGAAATGAGCTAACATTGATTCGATATTAAAAAGAAGGACATAAAGGAAGGCCTGAGTAATTATGCTGCTGTGACATCAGGCCCAGACAGAATAATAAGAAATAGGGCATGCAATTCAGTTAATAGAGTGAACGGATGGGAATGAAATTCATGTTTTTTAGTACAGCTCCATGTTCTTTAAATTGAGGATTTTAAACTAAAGTGTTGCCATTTTTAAACAAAATTCCAAGTTTGGTAATTGGTACCAAACTTACCTGGTAAAGTTAACTGGAGTTAACTAAAAGTTACCTTACTTGATAAGGTTACTGGACAGGTGATACAGTGTAATTCATAGGATGTTTAAGTCTTACCTGGCACTCTGCTAGCACTCTGCTGGCCGTTGCCACTGATGTGATGTGCATCACGCATTAAAACAGTTTATGAATCAGTTTAACAAGAGTTTTAAAAGTAATTGACAAATCAGAACCTTTTTTCCCTGGAGACTCATT
>WAAD01017536.1:25869-38271 GCA_013389945.1 Fregata magnificens
TGACACTACTTGTGCTAAAGCTAGCAGGCAAATAAATGGTTGCTGGAATAATGCAGAGAAACCAGATTAAGTAATAAGCTGATCCCATTCCAGCAAGACACATTTTAATACAGCTAAATAGAGGACATACATGGAAGAAGATGGCATGATGACAACACCTTCTGACTGGGGAACAGCAAAGAAAATTTTGTATGGAAAATGTTAGTTTAGCTGTCCTAATAGACAATACTTCTCCCTGTATCTTATCTTGCTCTTATCCTTAACTAAATCAGGACTGCAAAGCTACAATGTCTATTCAAGCAGAAACACTCAGAAGTTACAGGTCATGCTGGAGATAAAGTTTCACGTGAACACCTGGTGTGATACATACATCCTTCAATACATTTATTTGGTATAGTGAGCAGGACAAGAGAAATGATGGCACCTCTGTGAATTGTGTTGGTGTGGCCAACATTATGATACTATGCACAGTCCTGCAATGGAATTTGTCTCAATCACACACGCTCACAGCATAAACTTCTGCATGTGTTAATCTCTAGATGGCTTTCATAGTTAATACAATTGAGCTCATTTAAGGTGATGCTCTTTTCATTACAAAAGGCATCCTAAAATAGCCTAAAATGCCTGTCTGTGGCACACCATAGGTGCTTCTCCTCAGGTTAAATGAATCCCATCTGTGGCATCAGACACTTTAAAAAATACTGAGAAACCAGAGAGCATGCAAAGTTATTCCAAGCTGCCTGAGCATCATGTACAAGAAGAATCCACAATTGTTTATGTTATCGGAAGACTGAAAAATTACTTCTTAGAATAAAAAAGAAACAGAATAACAGAAGTATAAATTGGTGGTAGCTAAACAGGGAGCAAACTACTAAGGGGAAATGGAGAAATCTGTCTGAAAAACAGTCGGATATCTTCTTAGAATACATGGTTTAGCTGAGGACAAGATAGGGTACAGCGGTGAATGAGTGAAAAGTGATGGCCTGTGATGTACTGATTAGCCTGGATGATCTAATGACCTCTTGTGATCTTCACCTTGACGAGACAATGAGTTGCTCAGTTTAACTGCAGGAAAGATAAAGTTCTGGTGCAGAAATGCTCTCAGTATAAGAATGGAGGCATGCTTATTGGCAAGTAAAGCTAGTTGAGGCAAGCTGCAAACCTGTGATTTAAAGTTTATTAGGTGTTAGTTAACAGCATTTGGTTTTTTCCATAGACTTAAATTTCACAGCTTTTTGTGGGTCTTCTTGGTGCTAAAGCTATGGCACAAACAGGCTTTTATTATAGGGTAGGGACCATATAGAAGAAAAAGAAAATTATTATATGAGTTTTTTAGAATGCAGGTGGAAGACAAGTAATAATAAAAGGCAGATAACTCCCATGTTGGCCTGTCTCAACTAAATAGTTACGACTAGTAACCCCTTGCCTATATTCTGGACATGTTTGGTTAAAGATAAGCAGTCTTTTGCATTGTTAATGCATCAAATAAGATATTACCAAGGCACAGCTTTGTCAAGCGTGGCTAGAAAGCTACAGCTGTACCTCTTCAGGCTTGCCTTATGGTGCAGGACAGTATGTGTATGTCCATGCAGACCTCCATACTGGGCTGAAGTCTGCTCCTGTTAGTTCTCCAACCTTAAAATGGGGCAGTTCAATTGACTTGGTTGTTTTACGGGTAGATGAACCTCCTAAGGACCAGCTCCTTCTAAGAAACTGCAGCAAGCTATCTTCATATCCACAATGCTCAATAAGGTAATAAGAAAATGTATGGTGGGTAGAAAAAAAGAGCAGAAAAGATTTGCAGAAGTATGTTTAGCTTTGTTAACTTCATCACATATACATGCAGGGCCCTGTAAAATACGCAACAGATTAGGAACTGCACACAGAAAGTAGCATCAACATAGAGCGAGTCACTTACCACTAACGTTTCCTAGAAACATGAACAGAACTCTGGTAATAGGGAACAAACATTTCAGCAGTGAATACAAAGACCAGAAGAAAACATATCTGAACGTTATGTATTCACTGATTTACCCTTAACTCTCTGCTGCTCCTGATCCATGTCTAGTCCAGAATTCACAGCACAATTCACAATTTTTTTACTTCTTCTAAATTAACCTATTCCACTCTAAAATATGCAGCTGAATGTTAATGAAAGAGCTAGTCAGAAAATGAAAGTCTCCAAAAGCAAGTTGCATTGTCCTCCAGCTTCTACAATTTTTTCCCAGCCCTCAGTCTTGTACTCTTGATTTTCTTATATGCAGTAAGTATCAATCCTTGTTTTGCTAGCTTGAGTAAGCCACCCTCTTTGCTTCATTCTGTTCCCCTGCAGACCATGCTAATCCTTCTCTGCAGCTATGCCATGCAGAGATTTTCTTGCATGTGAATGACCATGGCTCTACCCAGCATTCCCGATGCTAAGAGGTTGCCAAATGGAGACATCGTCATGGATATGATAGAGCTCACTAGCCAGGGTGGATGTTGTACACTGTGTAGATACACTAAGAGAGAGAAGCTCTTCTTCAAAGAGCTGACAATAGACAATATAGTTGAGATGGACAAAAGGTGTGATGTGAGATGGAAGGTCTTGCTTCACCAGGGTGAGGTAAGAAGCTGAGGGCTGATATTAAAAAATACTTACAGGTCTCAAGGAGATTTATAGTAAGAGTTTCAAAAATTCTGTAGCTGACTAGGCATTTAAATCTTGTTGATTGCACTAGAAGCTGGGTTCCTTATCTGCCAATTGCAAATCCACAGTTTCAGGTTAGCAGCAACCCAGGAAGTCTCTGCAATAGCAGAATGAGGCAGTGGATTCCTCACAGTTTCTACAATTTTCACCAGTTGCCTTGTCCCGCTAGTTTGGGGATGACAGAGCATTAACAGCCACACATTATAAACCAGAGATAAATGTAACGCCAAGTGAATTAACTCCTTAAAACATGAGCTCCTCCCTGTCGGGGAAACCTCCTGAAAGCCACCATGCTGTGATGGTGCAAATAGGTGGTAAAGAGCCAGGTTCTAGGCTAGGTAGTTTATTTCCTAGCTACAAACGTGACCTATTTCTCTAGAGAGAGACATTAATACCCCCTCTTATGATGGGGCCAGCATCTATCAACTCCAGCAATGTTAGTTTTAAAAACTTTTACAAACCATCACTAGCACTCCAGGATCAAGGATACTGTTCCCGAATTTTCAGGAAAAATTGCTGTGTGATCTGGCACTTCCAAACTCATATTCAGTTGGACATATATTTGAGGTAGCTAAAGTAGTTTGAAAGGGAGGAGGGGAAGGAAACTCCATCTTATCAATACAGTGCTAATAATGTTAAAAAAAGTGAGCATGCCAATTGTTAATGCAACATTTACAAAAGTCTTTGCAGGTTTTATCCAAGCTGTATCCAGCTAGTGAAAATGCTGTAACCTCCCATCCAAACATGCTCCTCTAATCCTTACTAATTCCTACATTTTTCTCATTCCTCTGCTGTAATGTTAGTTTGCTTACTAAAGTGTGGGTACCTAACTTGATGTCCAGCTGCTACTGTTTGTGAGCCAATCCATAGGACTGTGCATATTTTTGAAACACTGAGGCTGCTGTTCCCCTGTAGAAAGTAAAAGTGTTTCCCTGATAATGCACAACCAGCTGGCTGACCAGTTTTTGCATATGTACAGTCAAGGTCTATTGTTCTTCATTTCACAGTGTTCTGAGAGATTCACCACTGATTAGCGTCCAAAAAGAAAACTTACCATCTCTTAATTGATTCACTCAGAATTCCCAGGAACCCTTAAATTCTTCATGCTCATCAGATCTTAAAAGAAAACAGAAGTAAAAGATGTATTACTGTCTGACCTAAAGGGATTTATTAAAGATACTTTATGCAAGATTTAAATAGATGTTTATAAAGCAAGGTAAACTTTGAAAAGAGTAACTTTGTATGTTACTACATATAACCATGGATAAATACATAAGGAAAAATAAATGTGATGAACTATGGTATGAAATACTCTAGCTTTTGTTTAAGCTGAGTTTTAATGTCTTAAAAAGACATTTATGTTGTGGTATGTTTCCTGGACTGAATATCTGTTATATAAAGGCCACTGAAATGCTCCCTTCCCCCTTCCATTTATAGCCTTTTTAGTTTAGATCAATCGTCATCCATCTGAACATGAAAAGCCACTTCTGATATTTTTCCCTCAGTGTTTTCTCTATCTGCAGCAATCAATAAAAGAAATAAAAAAATATATAAAGAAGAAATCAATGAAATTTTATCAAGCATGAAATGGCATTTTAACAAAACAGGGGGTTTTGCTGAAGTAATGTTTCTGTAAGGAAGGAAATACCATTGACTTTATTACAGCTGCCTAATGTTTTCCACGAACTGCAGAAAATAATTCATTGTATCTTAGTGACCTACAATAACAGCTGACTGCTTGCACTTGATGGAAATGTGATTTCTCCCTACTAAAAATTAACTATTTAACTTCTCCATATTCTTCTCTCTGGTAACACATTAGTTTCCTTCGCATTCTGCTTTGAACTGCTTCCTGAGATGTGAACTCCAGTAAACACAAACACCAATTGCTATGCAATGTTCTTCCATGAAAGAAGAAAAATACGGGCAGACTGCATGTTTCTGTGAGCTGTAAAACCCATGCTGGGCTCTAAAAGACTGTACTTAGATGGGGCCCCTTCTTTTTAACAGTCATTTTATCTCAATGGTTCAATAACATAATAAATATGAAGGAACATTTCTGACAGTTGCACATATGCAGACACATATGCATGCACACATGCACACTCAGCAGAAGGTTCCAGTATCTATCCACATAGTGTAAAACTGTATATGTAGGTACATCACATATGCAATACCTATGAAGATATACATCTACATTGCATGTATATACAACCACTAATGGATAGCTGTGCTGTTTACTAGGGAAGGAGAATTTGGCCAGGGATCGCAAGCAAAATTTACTTTATTAAAGGTGACCTGGGATGCTTCATGTCCATTCAGACTAAACAAGAATGAACATTTCACTTTCAAATTTGACGAGTAGTGTATGCCCCCATAATCTGTATGAAAAAGAGATATACTTACTTTGATTTTTACTGTATATGGCACGTAAAGAGGACTCTTTCTTCACACTTGAAAAGCAGCTGCATATCTTTGAAGTGCGCTGCCTGTTTTTTCTAGTCTTACTAGTTCAAGTTAGGATAACTAGCATGAATCCAGGATTACTTCCACTGAAGTAATGCAACTACACAGAGGTAAAAGCAGTGTAAGGAGACCCTGGAGTCTCCATTCTACCATTCCACACTGGTGGGATTTTGTTTTATACTTTCAAATGTGCGAATGGAAGGACCACTTCACATTACTGAAATGAAACAGGACTGCAAGCAAGGAAGTGTTAAGATGTTACTGGAATTGGAGATCAGCCCTTTTAAACTGGTTGAACCACTGTATTGTTAAGATTGCTACAGAAGCCTAGACCTCCGTTTTATATGCTAGTCAGAAAATGTCATAGTGACCACTACAGTGGCTCTCATCAGCAAAGAAACTGTTTTCCAACTCATTCATGGCAGGATGCCAGGGTACCACTCACTAAAACATGAATATCAGTTCCTCAGAGGCTTATGTTTAAAATATTAAGTAGGTCTGCTTATGAGATGAGCTCTTTTAATATCACAAGCCAAGAGAACATGCCTGTTATTTAATCCTACCCTTTCTCTATAACATCTCTGTAACTTCTCCACTTCATTTCCCACCTGCTGCTTAAAGCACTGGACCCATGTGTCAATTGCCTCTATGCATGCCAAGATGCAACTGGGTTCAAAGAATAGCTGAAATATCAAAGTGAGAAGGAACCTGTTGTTGTCGAAACACAACAAGCTTATATAATGAAGAGTTTGACTCTTCTGTCACTGGGAGGTCATTCAACAAAGTTGCCTGAGATTGTTCAGTGTTCTGTTGGGCTTTTTATTTATTTTATCCTTCCTGTCAAAGGGAAATGATTGGGTAATCAATTGGCACAGGCTACAAGCAGACTTAATGCCCCTACAAGTACCTTTATATTGAGTTCACTTTTACCTGGTGAAAAGAAGGTTATATTCATATAGACCTACATTTTTCCTTTTCAGGAATTTAAATGAATGAAGAGAAAACATGTAATGTAAACCTTGATAAACAGGTTTAGAATGATGGCCATATACTTAAGTATAGTGAAAATCAAATTCTACAGAAGGGGAACACTCATCATCGAGAGCTGTGTCATAACAGGCCTTTCAGATGAATGTACCCCATAGCTAGCTTATGTGGTTCTTACAAACTGAAGGTGGATATGTCTGACAGATTTTGTCTTGCTTAATCTCATAGAAAACATCTATATGATGCAAACAAATGTTTGAATCATTTTATAAAAAATACTGCAAAACTTTCTGTCATTCTTTATTACTAATTTCACTGCATATACTCTTTGGGATATAAGAAGCAAAATACAGATGCCTAAATGACTTTCTCTACACCACCATTTCCTACACTTCACCTTCTCTTCTACTATCCTTTCTCTCTAAACTAAATTGCCTCTAAATTTTTAGTCTGCCTTTGTATTGAAATCTTTCTCTGCCCCCATAAGAATTAATGAGAGAGTAAAAATAAAGTTGTATTTATTTGCCGTATTGAGTTTGTGTGATCTTAACACTGAGGTTAGGGAGGTAAAACTGTTTCTATGTGGCATTAAAATGTTTACAGAATTATTCTCAATGTTTTTCTTAGAGTGACTTAATTTCTTGCTTGCTTTTCAATGAGTGTTAAAAATGGAGTGGATTTTTTTAGTTTATAATAATACATGGGTTTTCCGAGCTGATTTATAGCACATCAACATGCACAAGTAGTTTGATTTCCTTGACTTACCTAGACTGAATTCTATATGTCATCATGTTTCTACATTTTTTTATCTTCCCTTGAAGTTTTTCACTAGCCTCTTGCCATTTTACTACACCTTTTCCCTCTTCTACCAACGCTTGTACTGATTTGTAAGACTCTTTTTTTCTTTCTCCAGGTTAAACATCAGGAGAGGAACCCTCACTTAGAATAAGATCTTAGAGAGTCCTGACCAAATATTACCATAATGTTACCGTAATTTTATATCTTAATGTTATTATTAACAAAATGCTTTACTGAAAAAAGTGCACTGAGAAATCTGCACAAAGATTGCTTAGAACACCAGTAGATAATGGTGCTCCCAGTGGCACCAATGCCATTGGGAATGACAGCACTGAAGGAAATATAATTACAAGACACAGCTGTATCAGTGCTAAGGCAGAAAAGAATCAGTTCTATAATCTTTGGTTATACATTCACACGATATTATTTAAAGATTATGAAAGATTATAACATAAATTAATACTTTTTTTCCTAAAAGTCATTCATTTTTTTCCCATTCCTTCCAGATGAGCATGTAGTAATATTTTGTACACTTTTTCACTCCTGTGTGTGTATACATTGTCCAAAAGTGTATGTACTGGACGTGTTGTCTTCTACTGTCAACACAATTGTTCTTAAATACAGAAGATGAGATGCTTAACTAACTGTGCATTTTCTCAGGTTACAGCCATTCTTAAATACAACCTGCGAAGTTGAGAGATTACCCTTCAATGAATTTACCCTTGTGCGCACCAAAGCAAGTACAAGTAAGGGGTGTAAAATTAATCCCTGTAGTGTTGTAGACATTTAAAAGTATTTCGGTCAATGGTTGCAATTCAGTCTCAGCTTGGTGGGTGTTCCAGTACCTGATATATCAACATTTTCTTACTGTAGCTTCTTAACAGAAGCTGGGTATGTTTCTCTAGCGGAGTTAGGTGCATGTAACTGCAGCTATGTCAACTACTGTATCGTGGGCGTGTAGCAAAACACACCTCCAGTGTTCTGCTTGGCATGTCTTTAGTGAGCTGCCAGCTTTCCAGACAAATGCAAAAGTCTAGGTACTGTACTAGGTACAGACAGGGTACTGTCGCAGAGAAACCACAGTGGAATGCTACAACTAAAGAGTTAAGATCGGAAGCCCTACAAAATATAAACCATTAATAATTATACTACAAAAAGCTACTCAGTAAATAACATATGGTAATAAGCTGTATTTTTGCATGCTACACTAACTGATCTTCTATGGAAATATCGTCTTCTCTCATACTTGTTAAATATATCCAGACAACGAGACAGCTTGCTTGCCAGGTGGACTTTTTTTTTTTTTTAAATCTTGTGGAATGGCAGAATAAATCCATGCCTAGATCACCACACTAATTGCTGAAAGGAGTGATGCAAGTCCATATAAGTAAAATATCTGGTGCTGAGCCAATATTGTACTTTTCAGGGGCCTTAGCTAAAAGGAACTTGAAATAGATGATTGGTAGAGAAATTGGAGTCTCTTGCAGGTTTGCCTCTCTCGCAAGTTCAGTGGACAGTGGCTTCCATGTCTGACATCAAGAAGTATCTTTCAGTGGCGTCTGTCAGGTTTACCAGGGTACTCTGCCATTTCAGATCCCTGTCAATCCATGCACTCAGTCCTCCACAATGAATACAGGCAAGTGGGAGATCTCTTTTTCACATGCTAAAATGACTTTATGTATGTATCTTTCTAGGAGCTGGTGCAGGCAAGTAGTTCCTGGAATGGTGAGACAGCTCATCTGTAAATTGCTTTTGCTTCAGTTCCACAGCTGCAGGAGCAGCAAGCGCTGGAGCCAGACAAGTCCGGAGAAGAGACTTTGCTAAAGGCTGGCCAGAAAGCCAAGCCACAGGCAGAGACACTGGTACATAAAATGCATTCCAGTGGTTGGCATCTGGGCCCTGCAGCTGCCAAGCACACCCAGTGTGTGGCCATGGGTGTTGGCTTCAATACTAGAACATTTTGAGGAGGAGGCCAACAACCAGTAACCAGAGAAGACAGCGCCAAGTTACTACAGAAATTACATTCATGTGCCAATTTGCTTGCTATTTCAAAAGACAAAATTTTATCTCATAAGTATTGTTTTGAACATACCCACATGACAGTTAACAGAAATATGCTGATATTTGCTAGTGGGGGGAGGGGTAAAATACTTATATAAGTGAAACGATGCTCCTTGGGGCACTGGTTAACAAAACAAAATGATACCCATTATACTATTCCCTAATTAATGCACGAGTTTCCTTAGAGACCACAGCTCTGTTGGGGGACGCAAGTCTGGTGTTATTTCTTTCCAAGAGACAGTGTGGGGACAGTTATATAAAACAAAGATAGAGGTGAAATGAAAGATATGCAACAAGGCTGAGCAAGTTCCAGCTCCAAAGACAGGCTTTGTATACTATTAATGTGTGAGCAGGTCAGAGCATCATGTAAAAACAGTAAGGTCGTATTAAACCTTTAGAATATAATAGAATTGAACACATGGTTTAGAGTACAGTATGTCTAATGGGATGCATGCTACACAGTCGCAAACGGTATCAGGCTGTATATCCAGCTCTCTTCACTGGAGATTATGTCACAACAGATGATTACATTTAATAATGTGTTAAGAGTATACGGGGTCAATGTATAAGCAGAATCTTTGCCTCCCTCCTGGGAGACTTACCTTTTAAAATATAAAAGTCCCTAGGTACTGAAAATACTTGAGCAATGGTAGCAAAAACTTCATACAGGCTAATTTACCAATCAGATCACATGTTAATTAGCCAAAGGGATTATTGTTTTAAACACAGTGTTCATTTTCCTTTGGATGAGGCTTGAGCATGTTGCTCCTGCACGATTCTGCAGTCCCTGTCTCCCCAAGCCCAAAAGCAATGCCGGAGTGCAGTGCTTCTCTGAAGGAGAGCTCTCTAAAAATGTGAGGGTAAGATCCTGTCTCAATGCCTCTTGCAGACCTCTCACCAAATCTTCTCACTTCGCAGCATCTGCAAATTCAGTTAAGAATCTGAATGTCAATCAATGGTTTTCTCTGGCTCAGTAATCATTCACAATAATGATTTTGTTATTGAAACTTCACCACCAGTTCTGTTGAAGATTTACAGGCCAGAATGGAATCCAGCTCTCCAGCCTTTAATTATCCTAGCTCTATAGTGCTAAAAAACCTAGAAAAAAATATCAAAAGCCACTGAATTAGGCAGCTATAAGTTTCCAAGCTCTTGGGACATATTAACTGAGAAGGACAACATTGCCAATTGGAATAAAAACCCCTAAGTTTCTATCATATATGCACTTTAATAAATAAAAACAAGAAACCTCAAATTGCACCAGAAACTTGTCAACAATCTACTCTCATAATTTTTTTCTGAGATCTTGGCTTTTAAATGCCTACCTCATTCAGACTATAAATTAGTGGTGAACTCTTCAGCTGTTAAAATGGCAAGATGCAATAGTCATCCTAGTTAACAGGAATGTTTTCTTAACTCAGTTAAAGACAGCGAAGTGGGAAACAACTACCTTAAATCCTAGTTTAACTCAATAATTATTTTGCCTCTGAACGTAGCTGTTGCATATTAAGTGTTTGCTTTTAATCCCTTTGTTATAACTGAGAATTTACTCACCAAATTACCATGTTCGTGTCAATATAAAAAATATTGTATGTGTATCACAGGAGACCCTGTGAATTCAAATGGTAATGAGATCTTTTCTGTCTCTGTGTTACTGGACTAGACTGTGCTGTACTGGGGCTTCTTAACAGTTTGATGTCTGTGGAACAGATGGCTGAACAGAATGAGTTACTGATGCAGATGCAAAGTTGACACAGAACCATCTCCAGGCAGTGATAACAGAGATGGATGGCTCTGGGAGGGAAAGTTCACACATTGGTGTGTCTTATCAGCACACTGTAGACCCTAAGTCCTTGACATTTCAGCTTGTTCTCAAGAAAGATGATTTCTCTTTGCTATCACGCTCATTTTGTTTCTTTTGATATTTGCCTTTTCAGGACGACTGCAGGCTGAAGAAATTTTAACCATAAAGATTAGTTGTATTTTCTTGTTCTTCTGTAGAAACCCTACTTGCAAGACTTGTTACAAACAGCTTAATGAAGCAGGACTTAAAAATGCCATTTTGTTTCTCCTTTTAACAAGACTCTCATTCCTGCTCTATCTTTGCCTTCTACTTGGCCTTTTGGAAGAGCATGTCCATATACCAAGATGTAACTTGTGCTCTTTTCTCATTTCCCTGAGTTACAAGACACAAACACAGGAATTACCGTTGAAGAAGGCAGGAAGCTAGCACGAGGACATGTCTTCTTTCTTCCCTTCTTTCTCACTCCTTCTCATTATTATTATTATTCATTCATAACTGTTACTGTATTCTTTGCTATTGCAACTTTCTCCTTCAGTCTCCCATCTGCTGCGAAGCCAGACCTCTCCCAATGCAGCCATAGCTGCACTGAAGCTGGTGCTACAGTTTGGCTCAGCAAAAAGCAGTGGAGCCCTAAGCTCCTCCTAGGGAACACAGCTGCTGAGTAGGAAAGAGCACGTTTTTAATTCTGAGCTTTTAAGCAACAGCCAGGAACAAGCAAGTGCCTAAGAAGAGGAAGTCAGAAGTTGTCTTGTGACAAGCTATATAAACTGAAGGTTTGTGGTTCCAATAGGCAAAGGGAAAGCAGAAAAAGCTTTCTGCAAGAGTCCTCAATTTAAAGCAATACAGATTTGTCACAGCCCATACTCCCCTCACTGGAAGGTGGGTTGTGCTGCTAGCTGGGATCAACCCAAACCGAGAAAATCCCTGTGGTGCTGCCTCTCCTCAGCCCCCTTGGGCAAGGGTAAGTCCCTCCAGCTGAGCCCAGCCACTCTCCCCCCGACTTTTTCTCTCAGGATGCATTAACTCTTGCCACACTGCCGCCTGGATCGGGCCCTGTGTGAAGCATCCCAGCTTGGGTGTTTTGTGGTTAGACAAAGTCCAGGTCGCTCTTTGCAGCCCCGTTGGTCTCTGGTCCTTTTCTGCTCAGCATCTGCCAAAACAGTGGCAGTGATGGAGAGGGCCTGCCACTGCCCTGGCACAGGTGACACCCTCAGACAGGTCCATGTTCAGTCCCCTCAAGACACTGCTGGTGGTTACCCGTGGGGGTTCGTGAGGTGGGAGCGAGGTGGTCGGGAAAGGGAAGGCCCTGTCCCACTCGGGGTGGATTTTGCTCGTGGTTGCTCTTGTGCAGCTTCTGCAGCAATTCCCTCACAGCTGTGGGACTTCCCCTGAGGTGGCCCCCCCACACACACACGTGGATGGCGTTTTCCTTATCCCTCGCACGCAGAACGAGTGGTCTCTCGCTACGGCGACTAAAGCGCCTCTCTTCTCTCGCCCCGCTGGCATCAGCGGAGGCACCGGCGCTTTCCCCTGGGCCTCTGGCGGTTCGACGGGGCACGCGTGACCCTGGCGGAGGAGCGCGGCCCACGCACAGCCC
>WAAD01017536.1:38276-96229 GCA_013389945.1 Fregata magnificens
GCCCGCGCCGCCGCGGAGAGCCTGGGGAGCGGGCGGGCCGCAGTTCCCCCGCGGCTCCCGCCCTCCTGCCATTTTGTGTGCGGAGCTGACGCAGGCCTCTAGCGCTGGTTTCTTTTCCCTTTTTCGCTTCTGTGCCTAGGAATTAAATATCCGTGGCCTTTTTTTTTTTTTTTTTTTTTTTTTTTTTCTGAAAGCTTT
Organism: Fregata magnificens; assembly: GCA_013389945.1. Lineage (NCBI taxonomy): Eukaryota > Metazoa > Chordata > Aves > Suliformes > Fregatidae > Fregata > Fregata magnificens. Next base: position 38,475 of record WAAD01017536.1, read on the forward strand.
GGTGTGTACGTGCTAAAAACAGCTTGTGTGGTCCTGTGATTTGTGTTTGGGTTTTTTNACGGCCTCTTGTTCAGGGCCTTCCTCCCACAGCCTTCCCTGGGCCAGGCCTGCCCAGCACTGGGCTCTCCTCAGAGTTTCACTATTGCTGCGTTTTTATGTGAATCATCTTGGTCGCTCCTGCCACACACGACTGCATCATTGCCTGCCTCATCGGCCCTGTAGATAAGCCCAGCTCTCATTTGTGATAAAATTCCTCCTGCCTTATTTTCCCATTCCACAGATATTTTAGTTTATTTCAGCCCTGAGTCTTTTAAGTCTCGTACACATTTGCGTGAGAAAAAAACCCAACAATCCAGAAATAAACAGAAGCGTATTTGTTCTGTAGAAAGCCTTGGGCCACACAGTTTCATTTTGAAATAAAAGTGTGAAGTGTGAGTAATAGAGATACTGCTCCTTCCACCAGACAGAGACAGGAGGAGGACTAGGCAGCAGAAGCATGTTAAATTTTAACACACAAATATTAAGTTATCCTTACATCTTTACTATGAGCACATATTAATATGTTCCATTTTACAGATAGAAATATTGGCATAAAATTGCTTACCTTATGTCACATGGAGAATAAGTGACAGACTTGAGATTTCTGTTCAGGCATTACCAGATAACGTGTGGTGCATGAGGCTGCCCACCTCAAATTTATGAAAAGAGGGGTTTTTCCTATTGAGTAGATATTCATTATAAAGAAATATCAATAAAAAGAGTGCTGAATCATATTTTTTACTCATATACTCTTACAGAGATATGCTCAAATCTCAAAGTGGATAGCTGAAGTTATAGAGGTGCTGATGACAAGACTGTCACTGTCTGTAATCACAATGGCCTCTAAAGAGGAAAGACATGCTCTTGCCATATACTGCGACACTGAATTACTTATAGATCATGTATGGTGAGAAGAGGAAAGTCTTTCATTTTGATAGACACATTCTTTGCGTAGGCAAAGGAGGGGAGTGTGGCAATAAAGCTACCTAATCTTTGTTTTCAAATATCTAGGGATGGGACAATGGCATCAACAGGAGTTGGCAGAACTGCAGAGAAGACAGAACCATCAAAATAATTTTAATCTCTACCTCTAAGAGGTAGCTGGAATATTCTCCAATGTTGAGCATCTAGGAGATGTCCTCTGTGGATGCTTTCCCCAGGAATACATTTAGGATGGCATGATGCTAAAGTTGTCTTCACCCTGGGTCCAGGATCCAAGGATCTAGGAAGCTCTGTGACCAGCTGAGCATGTTTATTACTGTCAGGGGACCTCCATGGCTGCAATCTGGCACAAGTGATTTGACACACTTGGTTTGCCAGCTCTCATTCACCTCCATACCGAGTCAGCTGCGACTGGCATCCAGGCAGGAGGTTTGCACAGATCCAAGATTTTGGAGGAATGGGTGGGAAGAAAGCATCTTGTCATTTCAGAGTCAGAGATGCCACGGAAGAAAGGCCAAGAAGAGGAGAATAAGGGACAGGAGGTGAAGGTAGTCCTTGCTGAGCACAGTTTATGTGGTTCCCAGACCAAGCTACCTCCTCCATGGCATAATCCCTCAAATGAGCATGATTCCTCTGTACCTGTTCAGTAGTGCAGGAACAATGTCACATGTCATGTACATGTACGTAGGGTATGATCACTCCATTTTGTTGCATCTTTAGTCATGGATACATTCATGTGGGGCTGGTCCCAGGTTGGTAAGTTCCATTGGAAAAGATTTGGATGCAACATTATATAAATACAGCTAAACTGCTCCCCGTGACTCAGTATCTTTTCACCATGTTCCCCAATGCTAGCAGTTCTAGATTAAACAAGAGAAAAGTTAATTTAGAGCTGCCATCACTGTCAGAAAAATTACAAAGATAATCTAGAGCTCCAAATTAAATTCAAACTAGGAAGAACAGCTGTGGTATGTGTACCACAGTACGTATACTATATATGCATATGATATATGTATATATACAATTATACACACTGCAAATTATGTTGGATATCCTGCAAAGAGAGTTCAGTGTAAACATTTCAGAAAAAACCTGTGCACTTTATACCCAATTGATTTGTTTCAGCAGTCTTACATTCATTTCAGAGGAAAGGCTATGTGCTTCTAATGTTTACAATACAGAGAAAGGATAGCTCAAACTGTGTTAGAAATGGACTTGCCCTTTTCACTTGGCCATACAACAGGGATGTGAGCCGTTATCCGAGCCATGTAAAGCTCCTTGGTACCTTTGCTGCCTGAGCCTTCACTTCTTTTTGGAGATGGGCAGAAGAGAAGAGTCCAGACAAAAAAAAGGTATGGTGAAAAAAGGAAGGAGAGAGAATATGGCTTGATTTCCAGAAAGAAAGTATACTCTGGAGCAGCAGTAAAAGATGCTTAATGTAGGAAATAATTATTTTTGGCTATCTGGATTAAATTTAGGACTTAGCTATTTAAACATTTGACATATCGTGTCTATTAATAATATATTGAAGTAGTTTATGCAAATGAAATGACACTGATGAAAGTTTTTTTTTTAATATTTTGAATGTGAGACATACATGTGGAAATAAGTGTTAAGTATTCTATATATAGGTTAAACAGTAAATTAAAGAAATATGGTTGTATTAGGGTTTTGCTCAGCTCTTAGTTTACTTTCTGATGCTGTAAAGATTTTACATGTAAGGATCCCTGGAGTTCACTTGAATCTTTATTGAGAAATACTTGAAAAATTTGATACATAAAGAAGTTGCTTTGTGTTCTTGGATGCTCATTTCCCACTTGTGTTCTATAGCCTTGGCACAGCAGGTTAATAAAGAAATTGGGTGGGAAAGTACAAGGGGAAAGAGTTAATAGAGTTATAGGAAATGTACAGTTGGCACTCTCTTAGGAGAGGAGTCAGTTTTAGTCCTCTCTTAGGAGTGTGCAGACAGTAAGTGGAATCTCCATTCATATGGGCAGAGGGAAGCACATTTTTTAGTATAAATTGACTTTTTAATCTGAAACTATCACACACATTGGCAAAAGAAGACAGAATAGTTTCAAGCCAAAAAGCAGAGTGAAAAACATAAAAATGTCATGATTCAAGATGGAAATCGCATGATTTCTGGGGTCTGGTTTGTGACTTTTTTTTGTTCCCTTTGAGGTTTGAGCTATTAAAATACCTGACAGGTGGGAAAGGTAATTTTTAACAAAAAGGTGTTTGTCATGATAAAACCACATTGCAGGAATAGTCTCAGCTGTAATCAAACAAACAAGTGGCGCAGAATTTAGCTAATTCTACAGTCTTTAGCTGATTGGTCCATGCTCTCACAACTCATCTCTCCACATCAGTTTGGCTCCTCAGCGATATATGAGGAAGCAGGACTTTTTGCCATGTCTCCTTAAGGTTAGATGCAATCCAAGTATCTTTGCAATCGGGAGGGTTTGGGGTACACATGCCTTTGCTCTGATGCCTTCAAAGCCACAGAAAATTTATGGGAGACTGGGTAGATGCATGAAGCATTTAAGGAAAGGCAGTCCTACACAGGGAAGTTTGATCCTAGCAGGCATTTCTTATCTTTCTTATCTAAAAATCATGGAAAAGTAAGTCTAAAAAACAGCTTAAGAGATCCTCTAGACTATTCTAGAGTGGATGAGTTACAACTATTGAATCTATCTCAAATGTTTGCCTACTCCATTTTTCAAGACCTGCAAAGACAGATTCCCGTTATGTTCCAGTCTATCCCAGTACATCACTTTTACTGATACTTTTGATTTTTTTTTTTTTTTCCCTGAGATATAGCTTGAATCCTTCCTATGGTATGTTTTTACCCTCACTCCATGCCCACCTTGGGCCTGGAGAACATTTTACTACCTTCATTTTTATCAGCTTCTTTGCAGCAGCCTTTTCTCTATTAGAAGACAGCGTGTCCTCCTCCATATTCTCTTTTCTAGAGAATACCTATTTGTTCTGTCTTACCTCATAAGTCCTACAGTCCCTGCTCTGGCGGCACATCTTGAGAGTCTTCAGCCCAGGAAGTATTCCTGTAGGAAGTACAATCTCCTTCAGACATAGAGCTGAAGGACTTTGCATACCCCTGTGCGTACCTTTTCTGTGGCTCGATCAGCTGGTATGATTGCTAGCCTGCATACTAGCAGCTGACCTTGTTCTTCCCTTCCCCTCCCTTCCCTTTCCCTTCCTTTCCCCTCCCTTCCCCTCCCCCTTGCGTGCTTTTTTGTTCCATTGAGCTTCTTTCCCTTGAGCATCATGGCTCTCCATATCTGCCTCTCGTCCCATCACCTTCTGATATCTGTTTCTTGGTCCTTGTTCCCTCTTGTCTAGTCTAGACCCTGCCACTGTTCTCATCCTAAATCTTAGCAGCTGTGCTCCAGTCTGTTTCCCCTAAGATCTCCTTAGTGGAAATTTTCCTTTCAGTTGCCAGTTGTGAAGCCCCCTCCATGTTCTGCTTTTCTAGCTCTGATTTTAGACAGAGAAGGATCCTCAGTACTCTTAACTTCCATGCCTTCAACTGATTTTTGCAGGCCTTGTACTCCTCCAGGAGAGGATTCCTCAGCTCCTGTTCCTACACAGGAGTTCACAGTTCACAAATGCTGCTTAGGCACAGCAGGGACCCTGGCTGCACCATCAGCACACTGGAGGGAGCTGCTGAGATAGCATCACAATGGTTTGTGAAAGTCAAGCAGCTTCCTGGGCCTCCCTGCCTCTCCTCCTTCCTGCAGACCTGGCTTTGGCTTTGGATACAACCAGGTTGTATCAGGTTGTCTCCTTGTGCTGGTTTTGGCTGGGATAGAGTTAATTCTCTTTATAGTAGCTAGTATGGGGCTATGTTTTGGATTTGTGCTAAAAACAGTGTTGATAATGCAGAGATGTTTTAGTTGTTGCTAAGTAGTGCTTACACTAGTCAAGGACTTTTCCAGCCTCCCATGCTCTGCCAGGTGCACAAGAAGCTGGAAGGGAAGGGGACACAGCTAAAATTGTTGATCCAAACTGGCCAAAGGGCTATTCCATGCCATATGACATCAGGCTCAGTGTATTAATGGTAGGGAGCTGGCCAGGGCGGTGATCACTGCTCTGGGACTGGCTGGGCATCGGTTGGTGGGTGGTGAGCAGGTGTATCACCTGTCTTTTTTCTGTTTTGTTTTGTTTTCTTTCTCTCACGCGCGTTGTTTTCCTTTTCATTACAATATTATTATCAATACTATTATTATTATTATTTTAGTTTAGTTATTAAACTGTTCTTATCTCAACCCACAAGTTTTCTTACTTTTGCCCTTCCAATTCTCTCCCCCATCCCATTGGGGGGTGGGGGGGGGTGAGTGAGCAGCTGTGTGGTATTTAGCTGCCTGCCAGGTTAAACCACAACAGTCCTCCAGGTTTCTAGACTCAGCACTGACAGAGCAGGGCTGAGCTCTTAGCTTTGACTTGGCCCATCACAGCCCAGACCTGCAACTTCTGGGGCTGTCATCTGTGTATAGACTCTGCTGTTAAAACCCGAGTTTGCATATGCCCATATATAAATGGCAGTCTTTTCAGGCCTTGCAAATTGATAAAATTAGGCTTATGCAGACAAATGTCCCCTCACATCTACCTTTTTTCTCCTACCAGAGTAAACTCTTTTTTAAACACCACTCCAAAGAATTCCTGAGCGTGCTGGAAAAAGCTGGTAGAGTTGTTTAACATAGGCAATACAACATATTTTTTTCTTGACCTCACACTTGGAAGCTACTGAGCCCTTTGGCTTTAATTAGCACAAAATACATCTGAGGCAGATATTTGGCATGAGAGAGCTTAGTTTTCAAAATACAAAGATTAACAAAGTTATGAGCCATGAAAAAATGGCCTTACAAAGTACCGGAAAATAGGAAATACTTGTAAAAAGCAATTCTGTCAGCCTTTGTGTGTGATATGTATCATCAAATACAGTTCCACACTGCACAGGTAAGGATGTTATCAAATATCTGTATTTATTAATGAGCTACTGCTGATAAAAATACAATTTTAAAACAAACAGCCTGATATATAGAAATAATAAAATCTGTATTTCTGTAAACTCACACAGGCATGTAGTGCAGTGTCTAGCATGTAATACACTCACTGTGCCAGATCCCAAGGGTTATTAGTAAATATACATGTGTTGCGGGCAAAACAGTCTTGACTTGGGGAGTTTTACTTAATTTATTGCCAATTAACATAAACATTTAACTACTGATTGGGGTATTAAGAAACCAAGAAGACAAATAACGAAGCAAACACTTAGGGAAATGCCTTTCTTCCCCTTTCAACTTCAGTCCAATACCTCTCCTTCCCCCTTCCTAGCTGCAGCTCCCCTTGTTTGCACCTCTGCTCAGTCCTTTCCAATCCCCCTGCCAAGGCGACGGGCCTGCAGCGGAGGTCGGTCTCAGTGTGTAGCGGTTTATTTTTGCCACTCCTTGCTTCTGATTCGTTGCTTCTGCTTCTCTGCTGCTCCTTCCTTCTTGTTTCCTCTGCCCCGGCATGGGTCACCCATGGGCTGCAGTTCCTCAGGGGTGTCCCTACTGTGGCGTGGGTCATGCATGGCTGCAGTCTCTCAGGGGTATCCCAGCCCAGATGTGGGTCGCACCTTTCCAGAAGTGTGTCTCCAGCCATGGCCCAACAATGTCCCCTTCCCTCCAACAGCGTCTCCTCCACCATTTCTCCTTCCTGTCATAGCTGCCGCTCTCCCCTGAATGGCAGAGGTTTGGTGGGTGATGGGGTGCTCACACTGGTGCTGGAGCCAGCTGGAATCAGCTGTGACCGGCCCAGGGCAGTTCATGGCCTCCCCCCATGGGGGACCCCACAGCCGCCTGCCACCGCACCCTGCTGGGTGTGCCCAATGTGTCACCCCGCACAGCTCAGCTGAGTTTCAGCACATAAAAATACTTGCAGTTCTTAGGAGGTGTGACTGACTGAGATGAAGACTGAAGTCTTCAATTGCCATGAAGAGATGGAAAATTATTTGCTGTAAATCTTTATTTGGAAGAGTAAATACTTTAGTCATTGATAAATTGTATGGCAATATCCTGAGGACTAACTATCATGAAAATTGATCCTATAGCACCCTATCTGAAATAAAAGTGTACTGTTAGAACAAAGTGGATAGAGATTAAAATGAAGTGTGCATTCTTGCCAAGAGAAATATATTTTGGCTAGAGTTAAAAAGCAGTCTGGATTATAAAATAAAACTCCTTATCCATATTTACAACTAAAAGAAGAGCTGCACTAGAGCAGAATGGTCCACTGGTTTATTCTTTTTCTTTTTGTCAATTTGTTTTTACTAATCTGTTGAGATGTCACTTATTTTTGCCTGCCTCCTTGCCTGACACAAAGAGCAAAGAGGACTTATGGGGTGATGAAAGAGCCATCCCGCAGACCTCTTTCAGGCAGTTCATTGCATTGAGCTCCTCTGGTTTTCATGAATGATACGCACATAGTGCAAAGTGCAACACTTTGCACCCCCCAGACAGTAGTAACTTCTTGTTTCTGGTGCTTTGCACCAATATCTCTTCCCTTTTTGGAACACTAATTGTGTCTAAACTTAGCAGGCAGTTTTATACACGAGGAAAGCAATGCAATCGATGACCACTTTAAATTGCCTATTTTTGCGAGGATCAAAGTTGATAAGAAATCCATCACTGGAAGGAACTAATGGAATTTATAAGGAAAGGAATGACCAAACTGGATCAATTTTATATAAAGCAGAAGCAGACCCACCACAAAAGAGTAAAATCTATTTAATATGGACATCAAATGCCAACTGGTGTGTGCTTTTACAGTACAGCAGAAAGTAGCGGTATCTTTAATAATCATGTATTTAGAAATGCCCTGAGGAGGTAAAAGACCAGTGCTTCTGTCCTCCCACAATATGTACAGCTTGGCTATTAATACAGGCCCATATACAAATGCATTACATTATTCAAGCATGTACAATAACAACAGAGAAAAAAATGCTGTTTTGCAACTGAATGGCCTTTAACATTACCCTTGTGCCAAAATGACACCAGACACAATGGAGCATCAGGAAATGTTACGATACATGTTTTCTAACATACTTTCTTTGTTCTTACATTACTTATACATGTGTATGAAAATTGCAGTGAGACATCCTTCATTACAAGCAATGGCAAAAAAGCTAGCAAGGTAATAGCATTCTTAAAAGTGATGGTATTTAAAGATAACATGTTTAAAATATTCTTTTTTAGAATTATCTTTTTTTTTTTTGAATGATTTCTCATGTTGTTATCAAGCAAAGAACCTTAAGTAGTAGTGACCAGTCTACAGGACTAACTGCACCAAAATTTCAGTCTGACTGACTGTCCAAACAGCAGTTATGACAGTAGAGACACAATTCTGCATGGGACTGAAAGACTAATATAGTGAGGAAGGAAATATAATGGACAGCCTGAGGTTGTCATTTGCAATTGTTGACCAAAAGTTAACCAAACCAAAAACCAGTTAAAGGATAATTTTGCCTGAAAAAGCCTTGTAGCTGAGAAACTGCAATACTTACTGTTTTAATGACAGATTTTGTGTGTTGTATGCCAGGAGACCAGCAATGGAAAACCCAAGGTAAAAAGACACTCTTTCTATGTTTGGGCCATTTTTCAATAGACATGAGGGAACAGGCTGCACTGGTATCCTAAAGGTTTCATTGCTGCCATAGTCTACGTAGATAACCTTACCCTCAGCTCTTCCATACAAAGGAAGCAAAAGATCTTGAACAGCCTGTTCTTTCCAGATATTTCCACTCTGCCAGAGGGAATTCAGTTCCTGTTCTGAAAGTGAACTAAAAAGCTGATCTATTTTTCCTTTGTGAACAAATCTGTTCAGGCCACTGCCTTTCGCCAGATAGAAAAGGGCCAGAGGATGCCTGGAACGATGCAGGGTTCCATAGAGCTCTTTGAAAGACTCACTTAAGCATCTAACAAAAGTTTCCATTTTCCTGGAATCTTCATTTAGTTGTTTTATATTTTGGGGCCAGAACAACAAGGAGGCTAGGAAGAAAGGCTCTACACACTGTGAAGTTGGTTCCACTTCCTGTAGAACACTTAGAAGCAGACTTCTCAGCATCTTAGAAGGACATAACTGAGTGGATTTAGGTTTAATACAGTTCAGAACAACATTTGCCAAAATCAAATTCTGTTTGTCTTTCAGAGTTGCTTGTGCATCCTCCTCACATAAAAATGAATATGCTTCTACTATGTCTTCTATTTCTCTGTCAGCATTTCTGTGATTTCTGTGGAGGTATTCCAAAATGCCAGAAAATGAGCCTGCTTTGGAAGTCTCCACAGTGTCCCTATATGCTTCTATATACTGAGACATGGGCCACTTTGAGACCTGTTTGCTTTTCAGTTGCTCAAAACTGAAATCACGAAATATTTCTTTGTATTGGGTAAAACGTTCTTGAACCTTCTCATACAATTTTGCATCTCCAACTTCTTTTTCATTGGTCTGTGTTTTGAAAAACACGAAGTAGTCTTCAAAAAAGTCAAATGCCCTTTTCAACCGTGATCGCAAAGTACATAAAAAGCTGGAATGATGTTCAAGAACCTTGAACAATTCACTCTCTGTGTTAGGGTTATTTACATTCAAATCACTATTTCCTGATAGATACTTTGTCATATTTTTTCTACACCGTAAGTCTTTTTTGCTGAAAAAAGGAACTTGCCAAAGGACATCAATAACATAAAGACCAGTTTCTATCTCTCCCTGATAACCAGCAGTATTGTACGTTTGAAACTTTCTTTTAAGCTTTTGATGCCGCAAATATTGTTCATTACCTGGATTTTCAGCTTGCCGCTGTGATTCTCTGAAAGCCTGTGAAGCATTCTCAGCCAGCTCTAGCAAGTATTTCAGCTCCTCAGCTGTCAGGACTGTGCTCTTTGCTTTGCACTCTACAAAGTGTCTTAGCTTACTTTTAAAGACTTGACCTAGTGTATCTGATATGTATGAGTTGTGTTGTGCTCTTTGTTTGGCTGCTTTGGCCCAGTATAATGCAGAGTCAAATTTCCTTTCTTTAATGTAGAAGTATCTTGCTAAGGCTTGGCAAACGTAACAATTTTGCTCAAATCTAGTGGATGCTTGTTTTAACACACATTCCACTGTACCACACTTCTCTTCCCTATGAATGGCTTCAATTAAGGGGGAAAACAATGTGTCTGACTCATCGCCGTGTTCCTTGCGCTGTCTAGTAATCAGCAGGGTTTGTATATCACGGATAAGTTTGTCTTGCTTTAACAAAGTCTTATAAAATAAATCTTCTTTCAATAACTGCAATGTAATTTCACTTTTAGGCAAGTCATAGGTTAGTTTCAATTCTGTTAGGCAGTGAGATGCTATCAATGGGTGAATGATACGAAGACCTTTGTATCTTGTGTATTCATGTACCTGATCACATATTAGAATATTGGAACAAATTCCCATCTTTTCTATCAATTTATCTTTATTGCAGCCAATCTCTTGAGAATTAATTCCTAAGAATTCTTCACATAGTGATATTGAAACTGTAGATGTTCTTACATATGAATTTAACAGTGTTAGATAGCAAACAAGTTGTGCTGGTTTAGAGGCAGTATTCAAGTTATGCAAGGTATTTTTTACCACTTTTTTAATGTACTGTGGATCAAAGTTTTTCTTCATAATCATAAATGAATAGAAATTGTCAGGATTTCGATGCACCTTCTCAATATATTTTAGTTTCTGATCAAAGGCCCTTTGCTCTTTTTCAGAAAGTATATGTTTTAAAGAAATACTGTTCAAGAAATTGATTGTTGAACTTTCATCAGGATTCTGAGATCTCATACAGTTTAGAATGATCACTAAGGGAGTTACATACGGAATGCATTTTTCTGTTATAGCTGCCTGAATTTCTTTCTGCAGAAAATAGACATTTTCTTGCTCTTCAAAATCATCCACAAGTAGTAACACTGGTAAATAGCCTGTGTCATTGTTTGCTCCACAGGTGAGTAAAGTTGTCACCTGTGTTCCAAAATCACTTGGTTTGTTTTTCAGAACAGCACATCTGAATCGTTTCCGGAAATCCCAAAGGATATGCATAGCTAATGTTGTTCCACCACAGCCTGGGTGGTGGTAAAGGTTAATAATTTTTACAGGTGATTGATTAGCACTGTTAGATGAAGACACAATTAGGTGTTCAAGCTTTTCATAACTGTCCCTTCTGATAAAATCTGAAGTATAATTTTCAGAAGAAAAATAGAAATTCCACCATGATACTTTACCACCTCGATAAAAATCTTCTTCCCGCTCTTCCATGAAATTTTTAAATTTATCTGCATCCTCCTCTATTCCTGTGTCTTTGCATTCATTTTCACAAACTATTTCCAATGCTGCCATGGAGTCTTCTTTCTTGTTTAGAAGAACCGTAGAATGACCAACAGAGGGCAGAAGTCTTTCAGAAGACTGTGTCATTGATCTTAATTTTATGATGGTACCATTTACCATTTGCAGGGTTAAATTAGAAACACATTTGTTTGAAAGTGCTTCCTCACTAATGCCTCTAGCATGCAGAAGATCTTTCCATCGCTGGTACGTACCTGCACCAATGCAAATGCAGACCATGTATTCTAGTCCCTTTAATTCTTGGTAAAATGTCATAAAAGTCTCAGTAAGGGGATCTGCTGAATCTTCCACTGGGGAAAGCAGAAGAAACACTATTAAAAACTTTCCATTCTGCTTTACGTCTTTGTGTGAAAGAAATGAAATCATTTTTCTGACACCAGCAGCTCTGTCTCGTTGCCATGAAGCAGGATCTAATGGTAGTTCATTATTGCCTTTGAAGTCTGATCCACCATTGCAGAAAATCCAGTTGGTCTCCTGATGCAGTTTCAGTTTTTCAGCTTGTTCAGAAACTGAACCCACCTTGTTTTCATAATAATCTGGGAAGTGAAGTTTGGCATTTCGATTTTTTTTGTAAGTCTTGAACACACCATTCATTTCTGATTCAAAATCAAAGTCAAGCACAGCAAACCATTTTATTTCCTGTAAAAAGTCTAAGTGTGAAATTTGACTTGGGTGACACTTGTTTGTTACCAAAATGTAGTAGTCATAATAAGAGCTATCTAGTGAGTCCCTGTTACCCGTGAGCAAACTAACTAGCTTTAGTCCTTCATTCATTGACTTCTTTTGCTTTAAGTTATATTCTTCCTCCGCTCTTTTACGAGAATCTGCTAAAGACGCCAAGGTACCTTTAAAAGTTTCAAATTCTTTTGTATTTAGAATATTTTTAGAACTAGCTCCATCCCGGATGAAGACAGCTTTTTTCCAACTCTTACTCTTATATTCGTATGTGCTGGTACAGAAATATTTTGTATCACAGATCCGGTGTTTGGGAACCACATCTATTTCAATGACAAACATATGTGATGGAGCTCCATTTTGTAATAATACTTCCACAAATCTAGGTTCTCTAATGCAAGCTTTTGCAATGCTGATGTATTGCTTGTTAAAGTAATTTCCAATTAATTTATTCAAATGGTCAACGTATGCTTCTTTCTTGGTAACTTGTATTCCTTCAATTTCCCCATGTGGATCATCACGTACTCCAAAATGAATAGTGCCATTTGTGCGGGAGTTCATGCAGGCTGCAGCAAATCTGAAGACTTCATTGCTAAATTTCATCATGATGTCCTCTTCTAGTGCCTTCTCTGTGTTGGTAAGTAATTTGAATTCATGTGCTGGATCAATGAGATTGAGTGGCCCTGTTTCAGGGACATTAAGAATATTATACTGTGTGTATCGAGTACCATTACTGAAATTATCAAAAGGATATGGCATACACATCTTTCCAGTCGGGTGCTGGCTGCTTGACAGTGGCTTCTCTGATACATTCTCTTTGTCAGCTGACTTCATTGCTTTTTTGTCTTCTATGGGCTCCATCTTAGAATCCTGCAGTATACTGGAATTAAATGACCCATATTTCTTCTCGCACTCTTTCTTTGCAATGTTCTCCATCTTCTCCTTCTCCATCAAGACTCTGTTCAGTGCCTTCTTTAAGGAAAAAATCACAAAATTACTAAACAAGTGACTTATAATAGCCTCTTAACTGAATAACATGTATTTCCTTGCTATCAACAACCATCAATTTCCTCGTTAGTGTATAATCTGCCACGTGGAATACAACAGTTCAATTAGGGGACATCGTGGGAATGTGAAGTAAGATCATATATAAGGCATTAGCTACTTATAAGAGACAGATTTATTACAGAATGATTTTATTTGAATCCTGTTTTTAAACCACTTCTGTAGCTGACACTACACAAATTTTGTGGCTGATACATATTTGTTGTCATTTGGACACCTATTTGTGATTGTATGGGCCATCCAATAATAATTTAAAAAAAATCATGAAAACATAGAATCATAGAATATCCTGAGTTGGAGGGGACCCACGAGGATCATCGAGTCCAACTCCTGACTCCACACAGGACAACCTGAAAGTTAAACCATATATCTAAGAGCATTGTCCAAACACTTCTTGAACACCAACAGTCTTGGGGCCATGGCCACTTCCCTGGGAAGCTTGTTCCAGTGCTTGACTACCCTCTCAGTGAAGAACTTTTTCCTAATATCCAATCTGAACTTCCCCTGATGCAGCTTTAAGCCATTCTCTCGTGTCCCCTCACTGGACACCAGACAGAAGAGATCAGCACCTCCCTCTCTGCTCCCCCTCATGAGGAATTTGTAGATAGCAATGAGCTCACCTCTCAGTCTCCTCTTTTCTAAGCTGAACAAACCTAGTATCCTCAGCGGCTCCTCAAAAGTCATGCCCTCTAGTCCTTTCACCATCTTTGTTTCCCTCCTTTGGACACATGCTAATATTTTTATATCCTTATATTGTGGAGCCCAAAACTGCACACGGTACTCGAGGTGAGGCCATACCAATGCTGAGTATAGTGGGACAATCACTTCTTTTGACCAGTTCGCTATACTGTGCCTAATGCACCCCACGATACGGTTGGCCCTTTTGGCCACCAGGGCACATTGTTGACTCTTATTGTGCCTACCATCAACCAAAACCCCAGATCCTGTTCTGCAGGGCTGCACTCTAGCTTCTTGTCCTCCAATCTATACGTACATCCAGGATTACACTGTCCCAAGTGCAGAATCTGGCATTTGACTTCATTAAATTTCATACGGTTGGTGACTGCCCAGCACTGTAATCTATCAAGATCTCTCTGTAAAGCCTCTCAATCAATGGCTCCTCTTAATTTAGTGCCATTGGCAAACTTGCTTAGTGTGCACTCAACTCCTGTGTCCAGGTCATTGATAAAAACATTGAAGAGAACTGGCCCTAAAATTGAGCCCTGGAGAACACCACTAGTGACTGGCCACCAGCCAGATGTTACTCCATTTACTACAATGCTTTGAGTCCAACCCTTCAGCCAATTGTTCACCCATCATGTTGTGTACATGTCACAAATGGCTCTCATAAAGTTCCCAGTATGGTGAAGAAGAAAAATCAACCACACATGGAAATCCAAACTTTTTTTTACCCTTAGATGTGGTTAGGTACAAAATTTGCTTGAATAACACTGTGAAGAAACATTGGGGTGGAGAGATACTGCTGTGATTACTTAGCTGTTGCTGTTGCAAGTGAAAGGAAAATCTTTTCCATATTACCTTTTCAGTACCTTTTGTGTTTACTAAGTTTTCTCGAATTAAACAAAAGCAAGTAGTTCAGCAGCATTTGTGGAGATAAGTGACAGGAAGAAGAGCATCTTACAATCCACTTGGTCTTAGTAAAAGTGGACTTTTTGCAAAAACGTTAAAGAAAGAAACACAATAAAATAAAATAATTCCCCTTAATAGTGTCTAATGTTACAGCAACCTCTCACTTCCTGTGGGACAATTATGTTCATTCATCTGAAACTTTTACTTTATGGAATTGCACCCAGCTGCAGGTGTTGCATTAGTGTTAATAGTCTCCTCCATGCACCTTTTCTTATTCCTAGCTGAGTGTTCCTGAGACAAAATGACTTCTTAGATTTTTTCAGTGAAATTTTGTTTTCTGAAAGAACACTTGGTTATCTAAGCCACCCTAGCAGCATGCTTTCCTCAATCTATTATTTGATTTCTTAAACTGTAAACTTTAATGAGAAGCAATAGTAAAGATTTCTTACAGCTAGTGCAGGAAAACAGCTGTCCTACATTTGGCCAAGTTGCCTCCTGATTTAACTAATGAACTGTGAGAGCAGAGAAAGAAGTGGGGCTGCAGGCTACGGAAGCCTGCAGTTGCATTTTCTCTTAACAGACCAACCCTTTTGCTCCCAGAAAAAGAAAAACTAGTTTCTAGTTCTTTAAAATGCCACTGTGGTAACTTATTGTCAAAAATTGAGAGTGCAGGGGGAAAAGAAGCTCAATGTTTTTATTCCGTGACTGAAGTAGCTATTGTAGTCACCAGTAACTCCACCCAGGGTATCTAAAAGCTGAGAAAAGAAACTGAAACTAAAGCAATTCTGCTCAGAGAGAGTGTTCAACCCAGCAATGTAAAAGTATGATTTTAATTCCCACAAAACTTATATTTTCTAATAGAGGTACAATTTACTCCTAACACAAAAGCAAACATGTTTATGTCCTTAGAACAGTTACTCCATGTTTTAGTGTTTAGAACCCCCCTAATGAGAGAAAGATCCAGAATGGGATACTTTCATTTCCTAGGCTTGATGCAGTGTTTCTACGTTTCATGTTACTGGGCGGTTAATGATTCTGGCCAGCTGAAATACTTTAAAGATGTCCTTTTCCAACATGGAACAACTCTATTCTATTAATTCTGCAGAATAATTTCTCTGAGGACATATTTCTTGGGATTATTTCACTGTAATCTCATAACAACCACTTTTCATGTGCAGACATTTAACAGATTTGGAAGAGTTTATTTTAGTAGATTATAGATCATCTTATATATAAAATTAATGTCTCAAAAAAAAAAAAGAAATGGTATCAGGTCTTCATAAAATATTCCAGCCTAGAAGTAAATATGCATGTACTTACTGGAACTGTTCTCTTCTGCAGGTTTTTTCCTATAGTTGTTCAATAGATGCATTTTGTTCAAGCAGGAAACCCAACAGCTAAAGTTCAGCTGAACTGCTCTTCTAAAGTATGGGAAAAAAACCCCTAAAATTAGTTTAGAAACTTCTAACAGAAGCCTGGGGTCAGAAATAGTAGGAAGGAAAGAGTATCGATAGACATACGGTCAGTTTTTCCCAGCAGCAAACACCCATCTCTAGAGGAGAGAAGTGACAGTGCCTGCTAGAGAATATTTATTATTCCTTACCTTTTCCTTGCAAGCTTCTAATTTACCCTTCCACATGGTGTCTAAATGCTGTAGACTGGGCAAGTCAGAAGCTGAGCGTTGCAGAGAAATAGGAGGAAATAGATGCAGGGTGTTTGGGAGGTTCTACTGCTCTCCTCCTCTTTTGCTTTCCCTTTTACTTAGCAAGGTTGTTTCTGGTCTGCCTCTTCCTAACTTCCTGTTTGGGAAATCATTGTTCTCTTAGGAAATTAATGCAAGAATTCTGTTCTAGGATGCCTTTATTAAAACACTTACATAGCACTGTCTTGAGCTGCTATCCAGAAACTTGAGAAATTAGGAAACACCATCTGAGCAATACTTAGCTAATAAAATACAATTAATTAGACAAATGGTCTTAAACCAGCAGAAATTTCCTGGAAAAAAGGGAAATAATACAAGAGATGCTTTCGAGAAATGTGAATATTCTTCAATATAGGCACTTTTGAATAATCAGACTTACTGACTTGCTCCTCATCTCGGTTGCTTGATTTCCCACACTGCAAATACATTAGTTTATTCCTGGTGTCCTTCTTTGGATCAAACAACTAGTTTGATTTGAAGTGTAGCTTGGGTATAGTTCTGTGGATAGTTTACTCCAGAAATGTTTTCCCTTAGGCAGTGTGCTTGTATTGCACTGTACTGTCCTCCAGCGCCCAGTGAACAAGCTTTATGTTGTAATACCCTACTATTGACTGCTTCTACTTCCAATGTTTCACAGTACTGACACAGATCTTACAATACCCTACTCCACTGACCATTGTCATTACCCTGCTTTTTCATCCTTTGCCCTTGACTGTCTTGAATGTCCATGATAAGCAGCAGGCATCTGAGGAAGATAATGACGACCATTAAAACACATTTGTTTAGAAGGGTGGCAGCAAGAGTGCTCACACTAGCAGTTGTGTGTCCAATCCCACAGATGAAGAGGTTGAAAACCCTTGGATTAGGTGTAAGGACCCACACTGGAGCAGTTCATGAAGGACTGCAGCCTGTGGGAAGGACTGAAGCTGAGAGAGGGGAAAAGTGTGAGGAGGAAGGAGCAGCAGAGAGGAACAGCTATGGACTGACCAAACATGAACTAATCACAGTCCCCCATTCCCCATCCCCCTGCGCTGCTCGGGGTGGCAGAGGGAGGAGGTGGAAGAGTTGAGGAAGGAGTGAAGTTGAGCCTGGTAAAATGGACTAGGGTGTGGGGGGGAAGTTGTTTTAGTTTTTTTCCTTGTTTCTTACCAACTCTATTTTAATTGGCAATGAATTAAATTATTTTTTTCCCAAGTCAGGTCTGTTTTGCCCATAGTGGTAACTGGTAAGTTATCTCCCTGTCTTTTTCTTCACCCAGGAGCTTTAGCATCTTATTTTCTCCCCTATCCTGCTGAGGAGGGGGAATGAGAGGGTGGCTGGGTGGGCATCTGGCAGCCAGCCAAGGTCAACCCACCACAATCCTTCAGAATGATATCTGTTCTGAGAACAACTGGCTGAGGTCACCAGGGTACTGCGAGTTTTAGAAAGCAAACAGCATCTCCAGCCACCGTTAAGCCAGCTGGGGAAAAGCCAGCATCTCTTCCAGTTGTTGATGCTGATCATGCTACTACTGCTTTCTCTCCTTATATGCTTCCCTATGTACTTCAGCTATGTGTATTTCTTAAGTCCTGGCATGCACCCATCTGCTATTCCATGAATTCTTATTGGAAAAATTATATCACTACCTGCTGAATCCCTAATTGCTGCACTTTTCAGGAATGCATCCTCAGCAGATAGAATGGCATGGCTGTACATTAAACACTCCCATATATTCTCATGTCAAGGCCAAGGGATACAAACTAATGCTTGATATGATGTAATAAAAACATCACCTTTCCAGGCTATGGTGCAGGTCTGACATTATTTTAAGCACTCTGGTAT
Organism: Fregata magnificens; assembly: GCA_013389945.1. Taxonomy (NCBI): domain Eukaryota; kingdom Metazoa; phylum Chordata; class Aves; order Suliformes; family Fregatidae; genus Fregata; species Fregata magnificens. The sequence continues at coordinate 56,722 of WAAD01017536.1, forward strand.
GAAAAATTATAAGAAATAATAATACTGTCTTTGACTTAGCACATGGGATTCAGAGAACACCAAGTGCCATGAAGTGCAACATCTGCTTTAGATGCTGCTGGCCCTGAGCACTGTGGATGTGAACCATTGCTGCACCCTTTTGCCTGGGGGAGAGCGCCTGCTTTCTCTGGCAGGTGCCCTTGTTTATATAGGCATAGCCTGCTTCCCTGGAGATCATTAAAGTTTTCTCCCTGTAGCTGTGTGTGCTTGCTGAGGCAGCTGGTTACTTCTCATCTGTAGGAATCCAAGCAATGTCCAAATTGAGCTGTTGCCCCAGAGGGGTTGTTGAGTTTCCCCAGCTTCATCCCATTTTATAGGGTCACAGCTCTGCTGTCAGTTAGGGGGACTTGCCTGGTGTTCCAGGTTACCTACCCCACATTTGAGGGGGCTGGCTGGGAGGCTATGCAGACAATATATCCTCATATTAACCAGAACATTATTGGTACACCTGGCTAGCTGTTTTCTCATCTATCATTACCACTAGCCAGGTTCAATCCTACTAGTCTTGTGAGGCAGACTCCTCTTTAGCTGCTCTGCTCTCTGTGCTTTGACTAAGTTGTTCATCCATTGTTTTCACAAGGTTTTGGGTTGGGTTTTTTTTTTTGGTGTTAGCTATTTCCATTAACCAGGTCTGCTGTTTTGGTATGGTACGTCTTGCCTATTTGGCCATCAGCAGCATCCCCTTCCCACAAGTTTTTTCCCTTGAGATGCCATTTGCAGACATTTAAGCATGAAGTTTGTTGATGTGGTTCTCCAGCATAAAATCAACTCTTCTAGAATTACTCCATTATGTAATAAAATAAAAATTCTTATTGTACATCAGGTTTTTCCCTGTAGTCTCATTATTCAGAAAAACTGAGTCAAAATTACTATCTTGTTTCTCAGTGACTGGTGTGGAAACTCACCACTGAAATCCTGTCCCCCACTGCAAGTCATAGGATTTGTTCTCTAATGTATATTAGTAACTCCCATAATGATACCATTCCTTTTGCATTTTGTTTGCCTGTTGAAATTAGAGATCACTGTTCATATCCAGTGGGATCTGTAGATCAGACTGCCATCAGTTCTCAAGTTTCCATTTATAAGAGCTTCCAGAGTTATTTTTATTCCTGCTATTGCCTCTACGTTCTTTATATTTGTCAAATCATTATAGGTACAATATTATTCTGCCATTTCAACCTTTATCTTTTGACACCTATATTCCATGATTATTACCTCACTGTATTTCTGTTACCTTAATAATTCCTCCTATCCCATTGTGCACCAACACTTGAAATAATCCACCCAGCTCCTTGAGCTCTTCTCATTACTGAAAAAAACATTTGCATGATCTTTTACAAAACTTGTTTCTTATTCCCTTTTTTATAAAAAAAAAAAATCAGCTCTTTTCTTTACTCTGTTCCTTAAGTTACTCCTCACCCATTTCTTATGTTTTTTCTCCTTGCTGTCCTACTGATACCTACTGATATTTATCTGTTCCAGCATCTGCTTTATTTTTCAGGTGTGGATGTCACATAGAGGCCTCCAGAGCTTTTTCTTTTCAGAGGTAAATACCTTCTATGTCTACTCTGGCAACAGCCTCTCAACTTTTATTTAAAAAGACTTACTAGTCACGTAGGCCTGTATTTTCCTGATGCTGATGTGGCTGTCTGGCCATGTCTCTCATCATTTCTTCTGTTTGCCCATCATCCTCCCTTCAGTTCTTTCTCAAAACTTCCTGAATGTTACTCTCCTTCCTTCTAGGGTCATGCTTCCTGAGGCTTCTCTTTAAAGAAAGGAAATGAAAATGAAATGACAAACGCCAATCAGAAACACCCACAAATACATATACAGTGATCACTGCATTGTATTCATGTTTTTCTGCCTGCTGCCACTGGCCCACTGGAAGATACTTTACCTGGCATTTACTTAAATTCTCAGTTGCTGAATAGGGAAAGTTGAGTGAACTGCAAATGATTCTTTTCCCTGGTGGACAAGTCTTGCAAGCACTGTAATGCTCATAGCAACCAGTCCAGAGATAGCAGGACCTACTGTTTTAGGAGCAGTAGGCAGGTCAGCATAGATAATTTCTGCGTAATTCTTGGTTTATCAGCCAGCAGAACTGATGTTCAGATTGGGACCCACACCAGCCTTGCTCGATTGTGCACTCTGATGAGCTCACAGCCTGAGGGAATCTCCGCAGGCATAAGCCTGTATCTACATAATCTTAGTGCTCATGTAAAGAGCAGCTGTACTCCTTTGACACTGCAGGCCAGTTATCTGTTGAGCCACTCTGTGGGTGTTAGTTTCATTTCCTTAGCTGGCTTTTTCCTGATTGTATGGCATCGTACTGTTTCCCTGAGCTGTGTTGTATGGGTTGATGTGACAATTCCTTCCCTGCACCGACATTTAACAGGTGGCTCTTAACCTGACAATCCCCAGCAGCTTGTGATCTCAGTGGGGTTTGAAGCAGTATCATCCTTCCCCCAGTTCTGGCCTCTTCTCTTGCACTGTATAATTGTGTGGTAAGCTGATCCAAGGAACTGAAGCACGCTTATATGTCAGCTTAGTCTATGAACAGATCAGATGTGGTCAGCTTTCTGTGAGGTTGCTTGAGCTTCTTACTAGCATGGGCCAGACCATAACAGTGGAAGGTGCTGTAAAACCATGTTTGTATGGACATGTGCATTTGCAGGATACCAAAATCTACACAAACAACAGCTGAAATTGTTATGCATATTCTTTTGTGTTCTGCAATGCCAGTCAAAGTATGGGAAGGCTCTACCAGGTAATTGTGAAATGGCTCTGATTGCTCCTAACTTGCCTTGTTCTTTATTGTTATCTTTTGTAAGGTAACTGCCTGCTTAAAAGGCTTGGGCATCATGATCTGAAACACTGCCTGTTACCTGGTTAGCTGCCTCTCTAGGGAATACATAGCTCCTTTCCCACCCTCACAGTTTCTCTCTCTATTTATGCCTTTTGTTATAAAATTGTACATCACAGCCCTTATTCATATCCCTTGTGGTGGAACTCCTAAGTAGATTATATCCTTGACTGATGGAGTTAGAGCGAAGACATATCTTGAATACTCTTTTTTTTCTGGTTTCCTAAATAGGCATGGTTGACAACTGGCAATCTGTGTGTCCTTCCTACACTGGTAGGCAGATGGAGATGGGTGCTGGGTAGTATTTTTGTGAAGATGCATGCTGCTATGACTGCAGGTTGTGCAACCTTAGCTGAATTATCTAGCTTGAGTGCTGGTAGCAGTGCAGACAGGCAGCAAGGACCCTTGAGGGGCTGGACCCCAATGTATATGTCCTGGTTTTGGCTGGGATAGAATTAATTTTCTTCATAGTAGCTAGTATGGGGCTATGTTTTGGATTTGTGCTGAAAAGTGTTGATAATGTGGAGGTGTTTTAGTTTTTGCTAAGTAGTGCTTACACTAGTCAAGGACTTTTTCAGCTTCCCATGCTTTGCCAGGTGCACAAGAAGCTGGGAGGGGACACAGGTGGGGCAGCTGACCGCAACTGACCAAAGGGACATTCCATACCATATGACCTCATGCTCAGCACATAAAGCTGGGGGAAGAAGAAGAAATGGGGGGGATGTTTGGAGTGATGGCGTTTGTCTTCCCAAGTAACCATTACGTGGGATGGAGCCCTGCTTTCCTGGAGATGGCTGAACACCTGCCTGCCGATGGGAAGTAGTGAAGGAATTCCTTGTTTTGCTTTGCTTGCGTGCGTGGCTTTTGCTTTACCTATTAAACTGTCTTTATCACAACCCATTATTTTTTTCACTTTTACTCTTCTGATTCTCTTGCCTGTCCCACCGGGGTGGGGGAGTGAGTGAGTGGCTGTGTGGGGCTTAGTTGCTGGGTGGGGTTAAACCACGACAGTATGTCACTCAGGCTACCCCTGAGTTGTGGCCAGCACTGAACACCCATGTCCAAGGCACTTGGGAAGTCAGAGAATTGGAGGAAGCCAGGCTACCAGGTGTCTGGAGGGAACAAACCTGCAGACCTCTCAGAGGACCCAAGCTATTTGATCTAGAACAGAATAGAATAGACTAGAATAGACTATTTCAGTTGGAAGGGACCTACAACAATCATCTAGTCCAACTGCCTGACCAGTTCAGAGCTGACCAAGTTAAAACATGTTATTAGGGGCATTGTCCAAATGCCTCTTAAACACTGACAGGCTTGGGGCATCGACCACTTCTCTAGGGAGCCTGTTCCAGTGTTTGACCACCCTCTCGGTAAAGAAATGCTTCCTAATGTCCGGTCTAAACCTCCCCTGGCACAGCTTTGAACCATTCCCACGCCTCCTATCACTGGATACCAGGGAGAGGAGATTGGCACCTCCCTCTCCACTTCTCCTCCTCAGGAAGCTGTAGAGAGCAATGAGGTCGCCTCAGCCTCCTTTTCTCCAAACTAGACAATCCAAAGTCCTTAGGTGCTCCTCATAGGACATTCCTTCCAGCCCTTTCATCAGCTTTGTTGCCCTCCTATATATATTAAGTAGGTCTTTCCTTTTCCTTATCTTATTAGAGATGGAGAAAACGTGATCACAGCCCCTTTTGTTAGAAGAACTTTTTCTACATACTAGAAGACTTATTTTGTCTTTCTTGGTATCTTTTCCCCCCGATTTTCAGACACACTTGAAAGGAATTTCAAATGGAATCCAGTTTTCTAACTGTCCTAGCCTGCTGTTTAGAATAGCAATCTGGAATATTTGAATGTAATTGAAATGTTCTGTACTTTTACATACAACTTGTGGATGGGACTAAGCATGACAGGCTCAAAGGACTTGGAAAGTGCTTGAAAGCCATGTTTTTAATTGAATATGATTTGATAAATAAAAAAAATCAGCAAGGTGAAGTTAAAGAGGAAACTGTAGCTCTAAGGAGAACACATGAATGACATCCAACACAATTTTGGTTTTCTCCCAGGTAAGCTTTTGTTTTGACTTAGCTAAACAACCTTATTCATTTACTATTAAGATGGAAAAAAGTTATATAGAAGCTACTTTTTAGAACTACAGGAAATATAAAAGATGTACCTTGATGAAAATCTCAGTGTTGACATTAGACAGTACTTTTCTAAATAAGAACATGTGTTCACTTTTGGTTGGGGTATGCTACTGTATAGAGGTGCTCTAGTTCGGAAGCCCTGCCCTAATATTTCTACATTAAGTTGTATCTGAGTTATGAGATCCACTGTGACCAGCAGCTTTGTACTTTGCCCTGGAATGCAGCACATAGCCTGAAGAAGTACATACATATTATCTTTTTAGGTGGAGCAGGATTTCCAACATGCTGGTATTTGCATTGCATGTTTAACTGAACTGTGATGCAAATTTATACTTGAACGGACTCCTTAGATGTCTAATCTTTTATTTTTCTTCTACAGTCCTTGTCTAATGTTTATTTACCACAGATTCTAATCAAGAAATGATCCTTTGCTTTTTTCCTCATTATTTTAAAGACACAGCACAACTGTCACTTTCTATGCCAAGGCTGCATCAGTTTCGTTGCCTACAATGCGATCCCTTTATATCTGTCTGTGAAGTGTTTGGAAACTTTCGCTGCAGTTCTGTTGCTTTCTAGAAAAGACTTGCAGCCTCCACAGAAAGGCAGCGATGGAGCCGGGCTTCTACTCTGTAGGAGCTGGGCTCATTTCATACACTCAGGAGTCTTTATGAAGAACTACTTGTTGAGCAAACATTTCTGTATAGACTGACATGGACTGTTAAATTGTCAGCCAGTGATAAAGATTGGATCCTGCACTTTGATTTTTTTAAGAGAGGCTTATGAACAACATTCTGCAGTTTTTCATGTGTGACTAGAGAATATACTCAAAAATACAGCATGACTTCAAGGGCATTCTAATACAGCGGCATTAAAAAAATCTTTGGTTGGCTGCAAAAATATTCTCAATCCAGCCATTTAGCTACCTAGAAAGTAGCTGTTATAAATCAGGAAGCCTCTTATAGGAGGCAGGATTGAGGAATCGGTCCCCCTTCAAAGGTACAAGTCATCTGGGATGTGCTCAATTCACAAGTCTGTCAGAAAAAGTTAGTGTTTGCTAGTATTAGCTCCTTTCCCTTTCTCCTTCTCCCTGTCCCAAGCATAGTTACCCAGAACCTCCTGCCATCTCCTGTGGGAAGTCATTGCCCTCTAATCCCAGAAAGATGTATGATACAGATGCATTGATAGCAGTGTGGTGACAGATTTCCAAAGGAATTACGCTAACACTGAAGAAAGTCCATAGAAAATATGTGATTGTATTTTATTGGAGTAAGGTAAAAAGAATTAAAAAAGAATTAAGCTGCTTAAAACAAAAAAGTTTTTTAACCTGAGATTATAAAACAATGAGCTCTTTCCTTTTCAAGGTTCAGCTTTCTATGGGTAAAGCACGGAGGTACACGCACAGTGCTGTGCTTGTATTTTGCCTTCATATCTAGCTTAGCTGGCCATATGTGTTTCCAGGGGGTGGTTAATGGAAGCATTAATGGAGCATCTCTTTACATTAACACGAACTTATTGTGTTATAACTGCTAGTGTCATTTGTGCTGAGAACTACCTACTAATCCTCTCCTCCCCTGTGCTCACAGAAACACAGCATGGCTGAGGCTGGCAAGCACCTCTGGAGATCATCTAGTCCAACTCCTGCTCAAAGCAGGGTGTTAGGAAAATCTCATTCCCTAACTATTATACCAATTAATCTTTATAGTATGTAATTGTATTAACTTTCTTTAAAAAAAAATATATAGTTTACATTGTATACTGAATAGCCATGCTTAAGCAAGCAAACTAAAGGACTCCAGCTCATCATAAGGAGGAGAAGGACAGCCTGGCCACCGAGATAAGGACTTTGCTTCTTGGAATCTTAAAAGCTGTCCATGAAGGATAAAAGATACCCCTGGACAACCAAGATAACGCCAGCATCCTAGCTCCTCTAATACGTCTTTGAAACCCTCCCATTGTCTGTCACCATAGATAAGTAACTATAGCAAGACCAACTCCAGGGCTGTCTGATCAATAGAGAAGCAGGTGGATGATGACACCATAGAAATATAGTTGCTTTGCAAAGTTTTACTATGATTAGTAAATGGTAGTGTGTGCTTATTAAGTAGCCATTAGTCAAACTGTGTTGCACCTGAATGCTTGAAACATTTGTAAAACTACATTCAGGGTGCTCCAATTTGAACGGGACACCTCATGCGCATGAAAAAAAATATTACTCTTGTAATTCTATGCTTTGCGTCCTAGCCTCTCCCCTTAGTTGGCAGGGGTCAGCTGCAGCAGGTTGCCTGGGACTGCATCCAGTTGGGTTTACAATATCTCCAAGGATGGAGACTCCACAGCCTCTCTGGGCAGCCAGTTCCAGTGTGTTACCACCTTTACAGTAAAAGAGGTTTTTCTTATATTCATACAGAATTTATTGTGTTTCAGTTTGTGCCCATTGCCTCTTGTCCTGTCACTGGGCACCACTGAAAAAAGCCTGGCTCTGTCTTCTTTGCACCCACCTGTCAGGTATTTATAAACATTGATAAGATCCCCCTGAGTCTTCTCTTCTTCAGGCTGAACAATTCCAGCTCTCTCAACTCACCATTGTATGTCAGATGATACTTTATCATTATTGTGGGCCTTCGCTGGATTCGCTCCAGTGTGTCCATGTCTTGTACTGGGGAGCCCAGCACTGGACCCAGCACTCCAGACGCATCTCACCAGTGCTGGGTAGAGGAGAAGGGTCACCTCCCTCAACCTGCTGGCAGCGCTTCCCCTAGTGCTGCCCAGGATACCGTTGGCCTTCTTTATCTTGCTGTAGTCTTAATAGGATTGTGCAATATTAGTCTGTTGCCCTGTAAGAAGGGGTTAATGTTTCAAAGCCATAACGAAGTGTAAGATGGAGCATTCTCATATAAGCAGTGGTAAAAGCCCAAAGTGACATTCTTCAGTATTCTTATGAACTGCCTTTAAGCTATGTAGTAAGAAAAGACCAAGTACGACACACGACCTTGTGATTCGGTACAAGTGCCTGGAGTTGCTCTGACTGCTGTTGCTGTTCCTACACTCTGCTTCCAGTTATGGCTTATCTTCCTGACCTTTGATCGCAAGTCCACAGCCTCACTTCATCAAAGAAAGCCATTCTTCACCCTCATTGGTGGACAAATGAAATGGCAAAAGCCTCCACCAAAGGGAATGAGAAGGAAACGTGACAGGACGTAGCTAATTTTTTTCCGCCACATTTCAGGTTTTGAACATACTACATTCTCATTATCCCCATCTCACATTTGAACAGCCTGATGTATGCATCATCTAGTTTAATGGACAAACTCTCCATTGGTTTTGGTAAGATTTGGAATAGATCTTACATCAATAAATAAATGATTATCAGTCTAGTTTGAATGTGGTAGTACCAGTGAGAAAACGGCAAGAATCCAATATGAAAAGGTTTTCTTTTTCACCCATTAAAATTCTGTGACATTTCAGAGCTGGTTTTTCCCCATAGTCTATTGTTTTTATACCTCAACCAAAAGGATTTCTCCACCAAAAGTAGCTAAATGCACCGTGCAAATTTTGGAAGAATAGTATAGAGTGAGCACAGTTTGAATAGGAATTTAAACCACTAGTGTGTTTTTGTTTAACAGCCAGTAATACACAAGACACAGTGAAACAAAAATAGATGAGAACAGTATAATATAAGCAGAAGGCAACTTGCCTGTGTTTGCTCTCTGTCCGTTGCAATAACATATTTCTATTTGCAGAGCTAGTTCTGCTGTCGTAGCTAGAATAATTATTTAAGCCAGACAATGAGCTTTTCTTCTTTCTATAGCAAAATACGTTTCCCTACCAGTTGAGTTTTTGTCAGTAAATTTTGCTTGTAAGTGGGGAGTAGGAACGCGGCTGCCATAGCCTGCATACACATTCACATTTTTATGAAGAGGTTGTAGCTAGATGCAGAGAGGAAGCCCCAGGGCGGCAGCGGGGCTGGGGGATACAGCGGGGCTGGGCATGCTCTTCCTGCACCGCTGCGTGACAAGGGAATGGAGAGGGCCTCCTGGGGACATTTTACTTGACCTTTGCCAGAGCAACAAGCAGATTTTTCTTCCTTATTTATAAACCTAATGATATATGTCCTTTCCAGCGAAAATGCATAGCCATACACAGACCCACAGAACAATTAGACATTATGTGCTGCATAAACAAAATTATTTTATTAAAATATTGTACAGGTATTTTGCAGAAGTTTAAAAGACTGTTAGGGTGGATTTTTGTCTTAGATTGCTAAAGTCATATCACATTATTGACAGATAGCTTAATTTGAAATGGCTTGCTGATCTATTATTGAGACATGAACGCAGATTCTGAAACAACATGTTTTGGGAGCCTTATAATGCACTTAGGCATGGGTCAAATGTGCCTACGGTGAGCTTAAAATAACAAAGAACAAAACTGATATTGAACTGATTTCTTTTTGTTTGTTACGAAAATGCTTAGAACAATGTGTACTACTGGCAGGTTCAAATACAGAGGCTCCAGAGGTGGAGAAACAGTTATTTCTGTAAATCCATCTGCATTTTTTGCCCTGTGGCCCTGCAGTGACATCAAATGTGGTAAGATGGAATGGTGTCGAGCACTTCAGAAATCTCTATGCTCATTTCAGAGCAATTAAAATATCCACTCCAGCAAGAAGAGGAGAGGAAAAGAGGGTGAAAATCAGACTTTGCACATCCCAAAGGGATGTCCCAATTTGAAACACACAAATGAAGTCAGCTTTGAAAGAACGATGGAGGAATTTCTGGGGATGGCCCCTGAGCTTCTCAATCCTTCAGGACAACTTCAGTACTTCTGAGTCCTGCCCAAATGTTTCTACTTATAGCATCTGCCTGATGTGGTTATTTCTTAGGGAGCAAATCTGGTGACTACATTTGAGATCACCTCACTACTTCTCTCAAATCTGGGCAGCACCAGCTGCCTCTGTGAAGTGCTAAGTCCTCTTTTCCTCACACGCAACAGTGAAGTTGTCCTTTTCCCTTTTTTTCAGCATCATGAGATCAGAATATTCACTGAAAACTGTGTTATTTTTCCTCATCCTTGAAGGAAGGAGGTGAGAAGAATGTTTAGTAAACATGGATTAGGGAGGTATTTTAAATAAGTGCAAATTATTTTTCATAATACAGAGTGCTTTAAATAATCCCATACAGCCTGTCTTAAAGGGTGGACACACTGTATGCTTTCTCATTACTCGCCCTAATGATTTTCCACACAATTAGCTGTTACTGAAGTATCCTTTTTTTTTTCTGTAGATTATTCTAATTCAGTTCATAATTCCCTTTTTCCCTGACTGCAGCTAACTGACGCCATCTAATAGCTGACCCTGTGGAAATAATGGTGAATTTTCCTGCAGTATTCAGACACCTGCTAACAGAAGCTTATGAGAGAGGATTTATCTACTTGTGAAGGGACTTGTAGCACACTATCTATTTAAGCAGAGTAAGATTGGTTTCAGTTGCACTGGAGAATTGTAATTTTAATGTATAAATAGCCTGAACATTCTGCAGCTTGCAGAAATTACTCGAATATTACTTGCTCTTCTAGTCAATGAGAAACAGGCTCTTTGGCAGCAAATAGAAAACCAGTTCAAATGCAAAGGAAACAGAATTTAATAAGAAGACAGTATTTTGAATAATATACATATGTACATTTTTAAACTGTAATTGCCTGACAGATCAGTTTCTATGTTTGTAAATTAAAAGATGTTACATTAAAAGAGTTAAAAGAATGACTTTATTTTAAAACCCAAATATATTTTGCAATCTGACATATTGCATTTATTACTTTTCAGGCCAATATGGAGACCTTCTCTTGTAAGTCAACCCCAGTGAAAAAGTCCCATACACATTTTTTTGCCTTTTTTTAATAAAACAACCGTGGGAGGCATCTTGGGCCTGATTCCTTCCTGTGCCTCCCACCCATTATTGTAATAAAATATATATGTTTTATACTGCAATTTTTAAGCTGTCCCTTTGTCTTTGTATTCACAAATAAGGAAAAAAAATGTAAGGAATGTAAACCCCCCATATTTTGCAATAAACTGTTAATTAAAAAGAAGCAAAAAAAAAAATTAAAATGGGCAATTTGGAGCACCCAAAGGAAAGGGATTGTCAGTCTGAAGAGAAATTGCTATTTCAAGAAAAGCTGGCATAAGCCTTTGCCATTCTTGGAGTTGTTGGCATTTTCTTTCAATATATAATAAAGAAAAAGAAGTCCCTTTTGTATTTTCAGATGCTTTGATTTCCTCTTCCTGTGTCATCATATACATCTAGAAAAAAACAGATATGATAACAGTTGTCTACAATGCTGCCTTTCTTTTCTTTAAAAAACACTGGTGCAAACATGTAAACAAACCAGCGGTTCTAAATACAAAAGTAAAACGGTTCTTCAGCATGAGTGACAGCTCCGGGGACATATTTGTAACACACTGATATGTGACTGAATTTTTAGTATCCATAAGATCACGAGTTTTGAAAAGATATGACTAGTGGCAAGACAGGTCTGAGCCATAATTAATATAATGGCTAATATAGCACCCCACATTGTTGCTCTTTCAGTACAGATATTTCAAGTTGCTCATACATTATCAACAGTAATGTACTTGAGCACCTCCTATAGGGTAGCAGTAGTGGTGGGCTGTCAGTGTAGTCCGCAGCACAACCCCCATGCTGAAATGCCTGGCAAGGGTTTGCGTCCTCGTTGCTCTTCAGCAGCTGGCAGAGCAGAAATGTGTGAAATGGTTAATGCTTGATCTGAGAGAAACAGTGTGTATGAGAGGAGAGGGAGATGATGTAAATTTGTTTTCATTTGAAGTGAAATTGAAACCTAAGTTACAAACAGTTTCTGCTCTCAGAAGAGTTGTGAGCTGTCAGTGCTTATGTATAAAAGCTGGCTAAACTTCTTGCTCATTAGCTTTTGCAGCCATTTTCGGATTTCTTTCATATGTGGAAGAGCCTGTTATCCAGTTTGTCATAGGATTTATACTTAGTTTTAAAAATGTGCAAGGGTCATTAAAAAAAAAAACCAAAATGGCTTAAAAGAGTGTGTTTAATGAAATAGTTGAGTATGTGACAGTCATGTAACACCCTGTGACTGTGGAGCCCAGAGATGGAGCAGAACAGTTTTCTCAAAAACTGATTTCATGTTTTCCCTTTGATTCTTTGGAGGAGCAGGGGAGGCAAATCTGCAAAAGACTGTTGTGAACAGTGACTAATATCACCATGCGAATGTAAAAGTGCAAAGCCAGCTATCATCTCAGCTAATTTTTTGACTGCAATTAGGTTATGAGTCTGTCAGTCCAAACCCAAGAGAGTTTAAGAGTTTAATTACTTTCCAGCAGTATTCTTACTTTTTAAGCGCTGGGGCACATCTAAAATTTTGTAATTATTTAGAGCATCAGAAGCATATGTGCATGTGTGGATGAATGGATAAAAAGGCTGATAAAAGCATAAGGAAAAGTGGAAGGAAAAAGCTGTTCCCAGGGTGTTAGGCACCGGCTAGTCCACGAATTTGCTGGTACTGTCATGGGGATTTCTAATAGCAAGAGAGAGAACACCAGCTAACACTGTAGAAGTTAGATTCAAAGAGAGGATATGAAAGATTCTCAGACTGTAAATCTGAGAATGAAACAATGGTTTTGACTTATTTTTCTTTACACATTAATTCTAATAAATTTATGAAATTATAGCAGTTCCAGTCAGAACCACTGGGAATAAGAGTAAAATGATCACTTTATCAACAAACCTGTTTGGCTCCCATAGCATCCGTTCTTTTGTTTTGCACAAAGAGAAATTCCTGCCATAAGCGGAGTGTAGGCAAGTTCTGTATCATTTTTCCCATGAACATTGCTGATTACTGTTCAGATGGCTGCATACCAAGCCCGTGGGATCCATCCATAAGCAATCATTACTTTGCACTACAGGAGTTTGGAATGACTTTCCCAGCTCTGTTCCCTGTTCTGTGGTGGTTTGTTTTTTCCTTGAATGCTGAAGCATCCTGCTGCAAGTACCAGTATCAACTTAGTTGTCCTTATTTATTTACCACTCAGAGTGCTCCTTCGTGGCAGGTCGGGAATTGGAAAATTCATGAAAGTGGTCTTTCTAATCTGAGTAGTTTACCCATTATCATGTTTAGCAGATTTTGTTTTATTAGTGAAAATTTTGTTCCTACATTTCTTTTTAAAAATCTTGATATATGAGAAGAACAGCAAAATGGGTTTATGCAAATGAGTCCTTTGCAACTACAAAATATGTTTTGCGAAGTTTGAGTTGAAATTTGAACTGTCACAAAGTTCAAGTTACCTTTACTTTGAATTTATTCCTTTTTTAGAGGGGTCATGTATGAGTGAGAAAGTTGAGAAGGAAGACATGTAGGAGGAAGAATAAGAAAAGATGTATTTAATGAATGCTATTTTTTACATCTGGTTTAAAAAATCATCTTAAGGTTCAAAGTGAGTAACTCCAAGCAGAACAAAAATGTCATTAGTAATTCATTTTTGCTTTCTCACCGATCAGCTTGCTTTTACAAGCATGGCTGCATGTTTGCATACATAATTTGGACACACAGTTGAAGATGTAACCTGTACAAAATTTTTACTAGTGTAAGTACTGAATGCTAATGCAGTCATATAAACATTGTGATTACTCAGCCAACTGATTAGTACATTGGTAAGAGTTCGTATTTTCCTTTTCAACCATAAAAGAAACAGAACACATCATAAAAACATGGAAAATGCGATACAATAGGCTTGTTACCAAATAAAGTCTTGTGTTCTGTTCTTAATTTGTAAGAAAGACTGTCGATATTCACAACAGATTTATGGCAGCTATACTGCAATTACAGAAACTTTACAGTGTATTCACTCTTCTTATGCCAAGAAGTGCTACGAAGTAGGTGATTTGAACAAAACCAGCACTACCAGACACTAACTGCATAAGCACAACGTGCTGTGGTCTTTCTGGTATTTAACTCAGCAAAAGTGTTTCTGTGGAGTTCCCAGCCTGAGTACTGCAGAACAAGAACTCCTTTGCTCTAAATCATTTGTTAAGATACAAATTAAGACATTGCTTACTCAGGTAACTAAGCATTGTCCATTCATATTTCAGTGACCATTTTAACAACCACTGGTTATTGATCAGCTGACCAGTTTCAACATTGCAAAAAAAACCCGCCTAACTCTACTTGGCACATGGCTGGCAGGTCTGGAAGCTCTGCTGCCGATTAAACTGCTTTGATTGAAGATTTTACCTGCTCAGTGGGAAGTGCTGATGTCTCAGTGTTGTGAAGCTATAGCCACCCTCTTAAAACATCTGGGAATTTTCATTTGAAATTGTGTTTGAAGATCTTACCTTTTGTTTTTCACACTGAGACAAAACTGAAATGATGAAACAGCAGGCTGGAGTTGAGGAAAAGTAAGGGATTGTATAGGAAACGGTGGAGGAACTGATGCCGCTTACACCTGTTTTCCTTACCCCTCTCTCTAGAATCAAACACCAGCTACCAAAATGTAAATTGTGCTGGATGCAAAAGCATTTGTCTTTGAGCTACCACATGAGTGCACACAGGCTTTAACTTACTGTTGATGGTCTTGTTGCAGCTGCTCAGGAATATGCTGAATAACTTCATAAACCGTACTAAGCATATCCTGGCCTGGGACAAAGTCAGAGCCAGGAACAGATTGACTTGAAACCTAAAAGTAGCAAAGAGTATTCCTACTGTAAATACAAATGGGAAAAGATTCAACAGAAATTAAACTGATAATGTAACTTCTCATTTTTTTAACTTTTCCCTATCAACGGTTTGTGTGTGGATTTAACAGTTCATCTCTATTAGTTTACATTTCATTTGAGTAAGTTTTCATCACATTTATAGTAAGGCAAGCAATAGTTTTAAATTCAATTAGGATCTTAGAAGATTTAGTATGCAGCTTTTGCATTTAATGTAGCACATATTTCATATTAGTGCACGACAAGTCAAGGGAGGAACATTTAATAAAGAGAGAAGCAGGAGAATAGATAGTAAAAAAGGAGAAAATATTCAGGGAAAGGGTTCAGCATAAAACTCCCACCAGCATGTCAAAAAGAGAAAACTGCAAGGAATTTCCATAAATGAAGTAATAATCAAATTGTTCAATATGTTAAGTATACAAATCTGCTCTTATGGCAACACAACACCTAGACTCCCCATCCATAAGGAATTCTCAGTCTTTCTGCCTCTACCCAACCTCCAGTTCTTCATTATCTCCACTTTCTTATTTTTCCCTTTTTCTGCTAACTAACTGCAGTGAATCAGTGGATTAAATGCTGACTTTATCTGCAATGCCATAAATCTGAGTAACTGAATATAAACCAGTGGAGTTTCTCCTGTTTCTTGAAATTTTACTGGAAATTGGAATAGATTTCATTGCTTGTACATCCATTCTGTTGTCCTTGTCACCTCTCTCTCCCTCCCGACTTACTAAGGCCCTGATTCTGCAAGAATGTGACTTTGTGATATGATCAGCCTAAGGGATATCATAGTGTGCTTAAGGTTGTGATGATTTAGGGCCTGATCTCCGTACCTAATAAGCCTCCTGCGGTCACAAACTTTCACAGATACAGTTTGGCTCCTCTGTTTTCTAAAAGCCTTTTATCTCTGCTGCTGTAAAAGTCTGTCCTCTCCACTAACCTTTATGATAGCACTCTAGCCCTAGAAATGTCTATTTCCATCATCTAACCCCAGCAGAGAAAAGGGTTTATTAATCTATGACTGTTTTTTGCTAATACATTATGTATTATGAGAAGTAATCATAATAACAAAATAGGTGTGACTGTTGACGTAACCCTGTGTAATTATGTTTTAAGAGCCCTCCCTTACCTGACCATATTGATGCTCTCCAAGAGTACAAGACTATATTGCCAGAAATTTTCCCTAGCAAAAGGAAAGTGCTTTGTCTACTTCCTCCCAGGTTCAGTCTGTTGTCCCTAAATTTTGTGGCCCTATTTCTCATTTTTTCTTTGTCCTTTTACACACATCAGAATGATCTCCAACTGCTATACAGTAATGTCAGCAAAGCCACAATGCAGAGAAGTAGCATATGTGGTAGGATTTTTTCTGCTAGCAAAATTCCTGTGCTTAAGTCCTCCCCTGCAATACATGAAGCTAACAAAATAATTCTTGTGAAATATAGCTGAGATTCAGTTTGCATATCTTTACAATGAAAACTTTAAATACCTCCCTGAGGCTTTTCTGCACTGCTGAAGTTGTATGTTGCATGAGCAGCAATATTAGGGCCAAGGGAGAAAATGGCATCACAAGAATTAATTTGCTTGTGTGACACAAGGGTTTCAGTGCTACCCATCTACCCAACACTACTAGTATTCTTTTAGTATAGAGTAACTGAACTGAGATTGTTCCCTTTAGAGCTTGGTTACTTCGTTACTGCACCATGTTAATACAAGTACTGAACTAGTAACATAGTAAAGTACTGGGTAAACAACAGCAATGAATATGGTGTCATATGCACATCTGTAAAAAGCAACAGGAGCAATCGGACAGAAGGATTCTAGTACAAATATTTAGTACACCTTAAGAAATAGAAAATAAACCATCAGTTTATGATGTAAAATCACATACCCTAGAACCACTGGCAAGATCAGGAATAGCGACAAATTCATATATCCCAAAATCATCCAAAGCACTTTCATGTCCTAAAGTTAGAACAAACAAATGAAAAAAGGTATTGAGATGTAGTATGGATCTGGAAAAGACAGCTTACATAACGATGGGCAAAGTCATTTGGCCTAATTTTTAAAACATCTGAATATCAGTTGTTTGATCTGCTTTAAACCACTTCCCTGCCAAGCTCCTAAGCTGGTGTGGAGCGAGGCGGGGCAGCTGCACAGCCGGTGTGCACCGTGCGTGGCTATCTCCAACACCTCAGACCAAGTGAGGAGCCTCTTGCTAACCTCGGTAACAGTTTTGGTAGAGCCATTGGGACTCTCTTTGCTGGAAGGCTAAACAGACCAATTTACTTTCATTTCCCATAGAAAAGAGGCCCAGTCCATAAGCTCAGCACATCTACACTGCAGTGAGGCAGTACCACCTGAATCTTTTATAATGCTGAGAATAAAAAAAGATAACATGATACTAATGGGTGCCACATTATTAAACAAGTTGACAGATTGTATCTGGGACTTCAGATACAACTTGTAGTTAGGGTGGGAGTCTCTTTCTCTACCCTCCCACTGTCCAGGAGATCTGAGACTCTTGGTTGTCTCTTGGGCATCGCTCCACAGCAAAGGCTGCAGCACTAAAGACAGTGCTGAGATTCTCTCCTCTGATACCACTTGCTGCGGTGAAGGACCCTCCGTGCTCAGGTGAATTTCTTACCTTCCTAAGCTTCATATACTTCTCTATCCTCTCGCATGTAGCAGCTTATGGCCTGCTCTGATGCTTTGGTAGAAAGGGATGGGAACAAAAGTGCTACCCTTCCAAAGGATGGCCGGTCTCCAGCCTCTCCTGCCCAGGATGATGTGGGAAGGATTGTGGAGGGAAAAGAGGCAGTGACAAAACCACACTGGGTCCTGATGACACAGAGAAAGGTAGTATAGAATGTGGTAGAGGCTAAAATATATATACTGTAATGTCATATAAACATCGCACGATTTTGGTATTGAGCATGTAAAAGTGTGATCCTCCCATGGCGTATCACCTCTCGCTGCTATCCCATAATAACATTAATTTATTTTATATTGGTGAGAACAGCAGAATACAGGTGATTCTAACTGGGATTAACAGCTAGAATTCAAGCCAACAGGTACATACTGCTGTGAACTCCAGGCATGAGCTAAACCCACGCTGACCTGTTGTCATTTTGGTTTTATCTTAAGTAAGCTAACATAGAGGTAGGTGTGCAGCCCAAGTTAAAAACACACTTCCCTTCCTTTCCTTCTTCCTTTTTGTATGTGGAGATGGTAATTTTTTTGCAGGAATGGATTTTGGCCTTACGCCTACGTTTCTTTCATTAGCATTACCTGAAAATGTCTGTGCCTTCCTGTAATCAGCCTCTGGCCTAGAAAACATAAACATGTTTTTCAGTTTGATGTCATAAACCAAGGAAAGCAAATTAGTATGATAAAACACAATTCTCTTGATGGAAAGGACCTCATGACCTAAGAATGATTTATTTTTATACCTTCTCTGCAGCTTCCGTTGTATCACTGAAAAGAAGAAAAAAGAAAAATCATTCTTTTTGCTCTGATGGTCCAAAAGAAGAGCTGGAGTGTGCTTAACTTTTACATACCTTTATGAGGCTGATATCTTTTCCATATGAATAAAAAGGCCATAGCTAGGATCAAAAATAATGAAATTCCTGTAATTACTGCAAGAGATGACAAAGATTTTCCTTTCTGGGCCAGCTTTTCCAATCCTGTGACAAAGAAGATGAGTACTGTATTTAGTCTCTTGTTCTGTATAATGTGCTATTAAGATGCTGAAAAAATGCGTCTTTTGAAATTCATCTGAAGCTAGTAAACCTGCATAGAGATACAAAATAGATACAAAATTTGTGGTCTTGTGAATCAGTAATTTTTTTTTTTCCCCACAAATCTCCTGAACTGGAAAAGCAATGATATGTATATCAGAAATGAGTCCAGAACAGATTGGTACCTAGAGCTAAATGAAGGTCCGTAAACATAATCCACGAATTACAGCATCACAAAAAGTAGGTGAATATTCTAACTTTAAGCATAGAGACACGGAACTACCAAAAAATTAGGTGACAATTAGGTGAGCAGTTCGTGGTAGATGGGAGGGAAATCCTCCTAGCTGTAGGAGCTGTACAGTAGGAGGGGATAACTGAACTACTGTATTTTTTCTAAAGATTTTCAGATCACTGACAGTCTGGTTGTTTATCAAATCCCATCAGATGCCAATAAATTGCGTTTGTTTGTATTCATGTCTAAATATATCCAAAGTATTTCTTTCCTTTGCTCATATTTTTTGCTGAGATATGCATTAGCAGCAGTTTTCCAGCAGGATTTACTGATAAAACACAAATACACTATGTATATAATTACATACACAAAACCATGTTGAAAACATTTGCATAGAATTTGCAAAGACAGGAATGTGAAAATTAGGAAATGTCAGACATAGTTGCTTATGCACCCTTAATTTCCTCCTTTTGCTCTGAATCGTGCAGAATTCCTGTAATTAAAGGCTGTGTCACAATCCATACAGGCAAATTAATGCTGCATATTTGGCAGTGCCAGCTTTATGAGTACAATTCAAATGTGTATTATTTAGCTGGATGTGTTTCCAGTACATCTATGAACTCCTGTGCAGACAGTGTTACTTACACCTACTTACACCTCCATGTAATCCACTGGCATTGTGCTGGCTGTGTGTGCAGCAATTATCACAAAGATTAAATATGTGGATTTCAAACCAGATGAATTCCGAAGACACGGGAAAATAAATCACTGCAATTTCACCAAATTTCTTTCATGGTCCTTCAATGTACTGCTTTCCTCAGAAAAAAAACCCCAAATGCTGGAGAATCATCCGAGTCCTTAAAAATGCTCTTTAAAATGAATAATTTCAAATTTAGACTCAATAAATCTTATCTCCACAGGCATATTGGTGCAGAAAACAAAGATGTGCTCTTTACGTGCCTTTAACACGCTCAAGCTGACTCAACATGAGAACTGAGCAATTACTTGTGTACATAATGAAATACATCCTCTTATTTTAAAATCTAACTAGTCTTGGCTAAAACTGGGTAACAGCTTAGCGCAATGACTGATGTTATTGTAACTTATTGACATAATTGTTTTCTTAATGATTTTTAGCATTAATTAGGCAGCTGTTTATAGCGCCATATAGGTGAATTTCAGTCCCTTAGGCAGGGAAGTTGTGTAAGGTCTTCTGAAACATTGAAGTTCCTGTTATTGCTAAAAATGGGGTTTCCAGTATTTTGAGAGGCACAGTCCAGGCTCTGTAGCTAGGATTATGGGCACAGGGAGAAGGGATATGGAATAACATTCACAGTCTTTGCTTAGTATGTTTAATCAGTTCCAACCAGAATTTAGCCTGAGCAGGATCTCTCAGGTTTAGCCTCGTGTGTGAATTCATACCTCTTAGAGTCAATCAGTGCTGCACTGCAAAGTGTAGGCTCGACATCTGGATTTAGTGCTATCTGAATAAATACTCATCAAGAAGATGGCTCTAGAGGGGGAAACTGATATTTTTCAGTTTGCAAATACACAGGATAAAATGTTTTAAAAAGTTTTATTTATGCAAAATATTTGTAATTAGGAAATGTATGTTTTTAAGTGCAACTAAACATGAAGCTGTGGAGTTTTCCCTTCTTTTTGGCCTTTGAAAGGAAATCTCAGCTGAATTTCTTAACACTTATTGATGAATATTCACAGATATATCATAGCTTACATGAACCCCCTGGAGAAATGTCATGTTTATTTCTACTGACACATAGCTCTGGTTGCATTTTCTTTTGCCACTAACCACAATGTTTAATTTTGAAGTGCGGTATTCTCATTGTAAAATTGCAACCCATCTTCCTTCCAGCATACTGAAAGCCATGGATTTGTGATGAAACCGTAAGTCAGCCTGAACAATGGACATCTGCTCTCCTTGTTTATCTGACTAACAAATGGCCGAGCTCTTTGTTCTCCACAAGCAAAATTGCTTTGTTAAATTTTCTAAAAGGCAATCTATTCTATCTTGTTAAACATTAATAGCATACATTCCTTATCTGAAAATACTTGTATCGATCTGTATTAATAAGAGATTACAGACTTCCTCAATATCTTGTTCTTCGCTATATGCTTCTGGAGGTTTTCTGAAAAACTGCTTTGTTGCTGTTTAACGCAATCTGATACAGGAACTGAGGTTATAATGTATGAGAAATAAAGGTGTGCGCTCAGCAGAACCTAGCAGTCAATCCATAGATTCATAAATATGTCAGTGAAATAATTTTTACGACCAAATTGTAATAAACCCATTCATCATCACAGCTTGCATTATTATCATACACTAAACTAAGGTTCTTATAATACCTAACCACACTGGAAAAATATTGAAGACCTTCCTTGCTGTGAGTCTGTGCCTGGTTATTTTAGTCAGTGATGAACGCTTGAAACTAGCCCATGTTCTGGTCACCTGGTGGCCCCAGGGCTCACAGCTCCTGAAAGCTGTGGGACAGTGAGCCTTGGACAAAACCTGCCCTTGGGAGGAAAGGCCCACCTTGGCATTCAGCAGATTTCCGCATCATTCTCTCCATTCATCTTTATAATTTTTAAAGGCAAAAAGTAAGAAATAGAGTAAGAGACATCTAATTCTGCCATGTTACTTCGTCATGATGAGGTTTGCCTACCAAGGAAGTTTTTCTACCCAAGGGATGAAGTTCCAAATGGCCAAATATATTTTACTGTCAAACTGCCACAAAACTTCAGCATCTTAGCGGGTCTTGTCCCAAGCCGTGTCACTCTGCGAGTAAAACCCGGGTCCCACTGAATGGCCAAAATCCCCTTTACTACATTGTTAGCAAGACCTCACTTCTGAGACATATTCTCTCTCTAAGAATTATTTCCTTTTTCTGGGGTTGACACTCTGCTCAGACGTTACAGTTACAGCAATGAATTAATGTTCTTACCTACAGAAGTAACGACGACTGTGAAGTGAGTTTCATCTCGTTTTCCAGTCACGTTGTTGAAAGCACGGCATATGTAATCTATTGTCTTCTGGGCCACTTTATCAGATACAACTTCCAGATGGGGTCCGTATTTGATTACATGAGTGGTATTGTCAGCCCTTTGAATCCACGAATAAGTATTTGGTGGATTTGAATCTGCTGAGCAGTCGAACAGTATAACTTCCCCCACGTCAACTGTAAACACCGCCCCTATATTCAGACCTTTATCTGATTTAACTCTAAGTCCATAAGGTCCATCTGCATTGAAAAAAAAGAAAACACAGTGGAAAAACTAAAATCAAAGTATATAATTAAACTTTAAATAGAAGCATATCTCTAAACTTAGAATTTTTAAGTTAGACTAGACTATAGAATGGCTGGCATTGGATTCAATCATTTCAATTAACAGGCTTTCAGTTCAATAACTTGATCTGTACTAGGTTTATCTCAGACTACATCCACTTAATACTGATCTAATCGCTGTTTAGGGAAAAACCACAGGTCTATGCATCGTTCAGTAGGATAAAAAGAATGAAAACTGAACAGTTGGAAAAGCTGTGAAGTAAAGGAGCAGGTCTTCTTCAGGGGCATATTTGACCCTTTCTACTTAAATGCCAAACTTATTGGTGTAAGTAATTTCCCTGCACATTTAAAAGTGACCAAATTAGCCTTGAAATACATAAACATTCACTGTAATACTGTGCAGTAAAATAATTATTTGGGGAACTATCCTACAGGTATAATATAGGGAGGGGAGTGCCTTAGATAACTTCAGAAAAAGTTTTCCATAAACGACTGCTAAAACAAACTTTAACTTTCCCCCCACTTTAGTAGGCTTCTACTATTTCAACATTTATGTTTCTTTCAAGAGTAAGCTCTTGTGCTGAAAGCAAGCTGTGTTTCTGAATATAATTAGAAGAGGCATATATTGTCCAATAGTCATGTGTTCATTATTCAGAAAATCGAGCAGCTGAGTGTTTTTGGGGTCGTCTTCATAGGAAAATGGGAAGGCAAACAATATATTTAAATATGATAAGAATATTTCCATGCTATTTTTAATACATCATTTCAGATCATGGGGGTTTTATATCTTTCCACGTTAAAATCTATTTTTACAGGGTTCTAAGTATAAAAATTAATGTAGAGAATATAATAATCAAAATGTGCCTTATTAAATTACTTTTTTCAGTCAAAAGAACTAATCATTTTAATGTTGCTATTTCCCTAAGGGCTTACACACGTAATCAAAAATGCACAGACCTGATATTGACAGAAGCCAAAAGAAGAAAATATGCAGAATGAGCAGGAGACATCTTTTTGGCAGAATCCCTGAAGTTCAGTAAAGCTGCTGACAAGTGCCTCACACAAAATGGCATAGCAAAAAGACAGGTAAGTCAATTTTATGCCCACTGTGGACAGTGCAATCAAGTAATATTTTCACCTTACTATAGTTGTCTGGAAGCATTAAGATAATGTAGCTGGGTTTGAATGTGAAATTCCCTGCTACGTGAAGTGGCACACTGGCACATTTCAGACTCTCTTTCTCATCAGGAAATTCAGGCTGACATTAGACCTTCCTCTAACATGCACACTTCTATTTATTGCCTGTCTTTTTTTATGAGACTGATTTATTCTTTGAGAACACACAGGCAAACAGCACACAGCACAAACAGGCCATTTTGTGTGTGCCTTTGGGTTTTTTTCTCTATTTGTGAAGGCTTAGACAAGAGAACGTAGACTATCACACCATGTCCTCAGTTTAGTCCGCTTTTAACCAAAAGTCCATATTTCACAATGTAGACTTGTCAAACTTTTTATTTTCTCTACTTATTTCTTAGTGGTAAGCTTTTTGCAGTCTCATTTCAAGGAGGGCCCAACGTCATGCACAATATTTACTTGGGAAATGCAATACAGATTCACTTCAGCGTGAATTAGCGCCGCTCCCACATATGCGGCAGGGACCACTGTGAAGAATCAAGGCATTTTTTGAACTCTAGATGCTGGGCTGCTTCTTCACAGACTCTGCAGTTCCCGAATCATTTCCTTTACTCTATCCAAGAGCCGACTGACCCTGTAATAAGCATTTCTGGGAACTGCAGACCTATCACCACTACTTTGGCTTGGCTGACCTCACTCAGACCGCATGCTTCTGTGGACAGTCCAGAACACCAGCCTCTCACAGGGGCTCACCTGGTATAGGTATTTACTTCCCTTTTTTCAGATGGGAAAGGAGAGGGATGTACTGGACTTTGACTTTTTCATAAATGAAAGTAAAACACCTCACACACGATTTATAGGCAGGAACACACTTTTTTCCTTTTCAGAGCAATTCAGTGGTTCCTCCTACCCAATTCTTCTTTCTTAGAAGAACTAGCTTTTATTTTCACTGATAATATAACCTTTGACATATGTAAGCAGAGATTAATGGTAAGAATAGCTGACTGGTCTCTGTGCCCCCTCACTATAGTGGGAGGTTTGCCACAGAATTGAGTTCTGCTTTTTTATCAGTATCATAACAGTGCAGCATAGACAGATAGCACTAACAATATTACTACACTTTTGTATGAAAGCTGCAAATCGAAAGAAACCATTATAAAAACACTGATGCACACTGGCTGGGGAAGTATGTTTGGAAAAAACAAAGAAAGGTTTTCTTAAGGGATAGTCAAATCTTGGTAAGGTCTCAAAAGTGGAATTCCTTGATAAAGTCAACACAAGCATCAGGTAACCCTTCTGCTTTGCCTGGATCAGTCTTTTGCCTCTCCTGGGGATCGCATACATCATCAAGATCCCTAAACACTGGGTAGCTGAGGGATATACACAGCTTAAAGGATGATTCTGAAAATCACAGAATCACACAGAATCACAGAATGGTTGGGGTTGGAAGGGACCTCTGGAGATCATCTCGTCCAAACCCCCTGCTTGAGCAGGTACACCTAGGGCAGGGTGCACAGGACCGCGTCCAGGCGGGTTTTGAATATTTCCGGACAAGGAGATTCCACAGCCTCTCTGGGCAGCCGGTTGCAGTGCTCTGTCACCCTCACAGTAAAGAAGTTTTTTCTCATGTTCAGCTGGAACTTCCTGTGTTCTAATTTGTGCCCATTGCCCCTTGTCCTGTCGTTGGGCACCACTGAAAAGAGTCTGGCCCATCCTCTTGACACCCACCCTTCAGATATTTATAAGCATTGATAAGATCCCCCCTCAGTCTTTTCTTCTCCAGGCTGAACAGACCCAGGTCTCTCAGCCTTTCCTCATAAGAGAGGTGCTCCAGTCCCCTGGTCATCTTCGTAGCTCNCAGCAGTGCTACTTTCCAGCAGGTCAACCCCCAACCTGTACTGGTGCACGGGGCTGTTCCTCCCCAGGTGCAGGACCTTAGACTTGCTTTTGTTGAATTTCATTTGATTCCCCTCGGCCCAGCTCTCCAGCCTGTCCAGGTCTCGCTGGATGGCAGCACAGCCTTCTGGCATATCAGCCACTCCTCCCAGTTTGGTATCATCAGCAAACTTGCTGAGGGTACACTCTATCCCTTCGTCCAGGTCATTGATGAATATATTGAACAGAACTGGACCCAGTACAGACCCCTGGGGAACACCGCTAGTTACAGGCCTCCAACCAGACTCTGTGCCGTTGATCACAACCCTCTGAGCTCTGCCGTTCAACCAGTTCTCAATCCACCTCACTGTCCTCTCATCTAACCTGCACTTCCTAAGCTTGTTAAAGTAATTGACCATTTCCTCTCTAGGACTAAATATATTCTAGCTTTGGGAAGTACCAAGGAAGGAAATCCCATTTAGTCTGTTAAATTCAACTCAGTCAGCACAGTACAGCAGTTTCTGCTGCAGCCTCCATGACAGCAGCTGCTTCCAGTCTTGAAATAGTTTGTTTCTGGGCCTCGCTACTGCAACAGCCATGTTCTGGGGTGCATTATCATCATAGCTAATGGAGAAGCAGAATAATATTAATGAGAAATGAAGAAAAAACTACTTTTGATTCTCAGTAAAAAAACACAGTGACAGCCTTCATGGATCCCTCAGTTCTACTTCTCCTTTCCAGTATCATTCTCAACAGAAATCTGCCTCTTGTCTCAGTAAAGCCAGTTAACTAAATGACTTGTAAAATAATAAATCATCTGTTCTGAGTAACAATTTACTGCTCTGTGGGAATATTTCCAATTGCTCCTATCACCACGAGACTGTTACAGTTTCCAAGCAGATGGCAGGTATTTACTGTGAGTGACCTTTTTTTTATCACCCCCAGTAACTCCCCCGCAGCAATGACATATGGCACATAGAGATCCCGGGGCCTGTTCTGGATTGTTATTGACAACTGGGAGCTGGGAGACAAACTACCCCTGCAGGCAAAGGTTGGACCGAATTATGTGACTTCGTATAGCTCAGGAAGTTAGACCCCAACTCCCATCACTAAATTGGATATGGATAGTAGCGCAAGTATTGCAGTCTTTCAGCATTGCATTGTCTTCTCTTAATATTTTTTTCAAATTTTATATTATGCACAAAGCAAGCCCTCAGTTCTGATGAAATAAAAAGTACATTCTGAAAATGCAAATAGTTATAACAATATTTCTACATATGGAGAAAAACTGAATCTTAATGTTTTTGATACATACAGATCTTTTGAGCTGTATACCACAATCACTCAAACAGCAAAAGATTCCAGAAACGTGGACACTGAAGTAACTTTGAGATTTTAAAGTTCTGCTAAACAATGGGTCAAAAATAGTTTTTCAGTTTAGAATTTTGAAAGATTTTTCAAATTTGCTGGAAAATACATGTAGTTGAGTGAGGGAGAAGGGAGGAAGCAGTACCAGAACTGAGACTGAAGAGTACACACCTTGTCAGTGCAAGTGTCCCAGACACCCATCAGTGCGATAAGTGCTCTGGAGCCAATCCTGCGTACAACAGGTCAGAAATGCGAATGCCGAAGGGGCCATGCCACAAACGAACAAAGCAGTCCAAAAGGTAGCAAAAGTGGCAGGTATTTTTCTAGCCTGACATAGCTTTATTGCATTGTAAGAAGGCTGTCAGGTTGTGCTGGATAGAGCGTCCCCAGGTTTTGTGTAGGTATTCTTTGAAGACAGAAGTGTATAAGGTCCATTCATAGCTCATTAAAGTGAAAAAAGCAGTGGAGGCAACACATTTGTACACATGCTGCTCTCATTCTTAGCACTTTAAGCACTTAAGTGACCTGAGATTGTGACTGTACAAAGGCAGGCATTTAAAAATGTGCTACCTTGAGGAAAGAATATGATGATTTTTTTTTTATTACGGTAATGAGAAGTTAAAAATCCACCAGTGCTGGTTATTTCCTTGTAGAGCATTTTATCATGATTCCTCTGTCTAATGTGAACAGAAGCTCAATTCACATCTGCCCTGTTTAGGACTCTTTGCAGCAGCTCCTTCATCTTCATGTCTGCATTGATGTCAATTTTATAAGCTGCACCTAAGGGATCAGCTCTCGTCTAACAATGTCCTTGTTAGTCTTCACTAATTTAGGCAGTCTTTTTCTCTTCTCCTGGTGCAGCGTAGAGACCCACACACACACTTTAGATGCAAGACACGCCCTCATCCGATTCTTCCAAGTTGTAATTAAAAATAAATAAGTAGCAGAATGGATAATCAGAGAAGAATGGAGGAGAAGGAAAATATGACATAGTAAAAGAGGTGGAGGTTCTGAATATGCTGGTAGTGCAATCATAACAAGTCTAGGGCATGGGTTGTCTACCAGCTGCCAGATTACAGAGCCCAGCAAAAGCAAGAGAGAGCACCAGCCCTTGGCTGGACAGTTCTAGTCCTTGCACTGTGCCATCCACACTGTGCCATTGGGTAAACTGGTTGTATCTGAACCAGGCTGGTGGCAAGGTAGGTCCTGACCTGTCTGATTTCAGCTCTCCTCTGAGAAGGACAGTTTGACCCCTGAGGACATGAGGATTAGAGCCTGGCAGGGTGACATACACAGCATGTGCTGCTTGCAAATCTTGGAGGCACTGGGAGTTGACATTACAGGAGGGATAAGGAACAAAATGAGAGTGCCCTTTCTAAGATTTAAAGTATAATTATTGAATGCTGATTAAGCCAACCTTTTGTTTCCTCCAACTCATTTCATTGATGAACTCAATCTATGTTCACAGTTAGTTTCTCAGATGATTTCATTTCCAGTGAAAATGTATGGCTAGCTTATGGTTTATTCTTCTGCCAGCATTGGTCTTTATGCAACTCTTCTTGCTCCCTCATGTTTCCCACTTGATGTGGAAAGCAAACACTCCTTTCAGCTCTGATTTTGCTAAGCCAGACTGAGTCCTCCGGGTCTCTTCTCCATTCCTTTCTGTTCTGTTTCTTTCCAGTTTGAGATCATTGGTCTGGGATGTGCAGGAACTGCACACGGTATTCTTCTACATGTGGTCTCATCTTCTGTGTGCCATTAGTATTCCCCTTATTTCCTTGTTGGAAATACTTTGGCAACACACCCTAGAATTACATATGTCTTTCTCATGCCTGAATCACACTGCCAGTTCACAGACATCTTGTGATAGCTCAATCATGCAGGCTCGCTGCCTCAGTTATTTCCCAGTCAATCTCCATCTTACCAGCAGAAGTTCATGGGTTTTATTCTCTAAAAGTGCACGCCCATTTATTGTTTACCAGCAAATTTCATACTAGTTTTATTACTCCGTCAAAGTCATTCAGTCCTCCTTCACTGAGATAGTCCCAATCTTTATGCTGATGTCATTAATGAAAGTATTAAACAGGACTGGACTCAAAATGATCTTGACGAAAACCACTAACACCAGTCCTTCAGCCTGGTACTTCCTGTACTTAGCTTTTTGATACTATTTGCTGTCTCCATTTTTAACTATATTTTCATGTATACCCATCTGATGATTTTTTTCCTTTGAGTCACATCTCCTCCAGATCTGAAGATGTCTGTACTGGGGAATTCTTGAAGTTCCTATTTGAATTCTGCAGTTCAGACTCATCTTCACAACTACATAATACTGAGTAACTTTTTATTATACTGTTGTAAGCTGGAGCTGTTACAAACAACCTCATTTTGAATGCAAGCTCACTTATAATGTTGACTCAACTGTTTTCTGCCTGTTTCCTAGTTAGACGCACTCTTTCCAGCCCGATCATTTATACAAAGGTAGTTATGAATATTTCATATACTCACAATATATGGTTGGTGCAATTATCTCACTTTCCATTGCACTGACAGGGTTAGATACCAGACAGCTGTAATTCCCAATGTCTTCTTTTACAACAGGAACAATTAGAACTGTTGCATTGTTTGATGAAAAGGTGTAATTAGGGCCGGCATGGAGAGGCTTCCCATTTTTCATCCACTGGTAAACTACCCTTGTACCTATTTCCACAGTACATTTTAATGTAATATTCCCTACATACTCCACCACCCCTGAAGATGGTTCAGTATGTACAATTGGCTTTGTGACAGGAACTGTAAAATAAAGAGAT
The DNA here is from genome assembly GCA_013389945.1 of Fregata magnificens. Classification (NCBI taxonomy): domain Eukaryota; kingdom Metazoa; phylum Chordata; class Aves; order Suliformes; family Fregatidae; genus Fregata; species Fregata magnificens. The sequence goes on from WAAD01017536.1 coordinate 85,981, forward strand.
ATGAAGAGTTATAAAAGTGACAAGCCAGTATATTACAGTCTTCATTGTCAAGCTGATACAAATAGCAGTCATCATCCTCTCTGGAAAGTACTTGGATTTCAAATTTTATTTATTAAATGTGGTTAAAGGATGAAAAGAGAAGTCCATATTCTCAGCTGGTGACTCTAAGAATTGTTCTAGTACTTAAATAAAATTAGACTGTTTATACTGCTGGTAATAGGACAAGGGCTGCAGTCAGGTACACCATGGCCTCCAGCTCCTGCCTCATAAGCAATCCCACAGAAATGAAGAGTGCAAAGCATGACATTGCCCACAGTCTGCGACTTCCTCAGTATGGCTGCCTGCAGCTTTGCTGACACTGGCCACCACTGAAATATGCTGTCAATCCGGTCATGAGGATGACTGCAAACTGAGACAGGTATGGGAGTTAAATGGCAGCTACAACCTTATCATGCAACTACTTCATTCATTTCATTATTCCAAGCCCAACAGCTACAGGGCTCCCTCCATATAATCCATAAATTACAGTAGCCTCTTGTCATTCTTTTAGATCATTATTTTCTATTTCCCTTTTTTTTTCTATCCCCACTACAAGGAGTAAAGAACAAAGAGGGAACTTCAGTATTTTAGGAATTCAGATCTGGGCTTCTTTTACAGACACAAGGTCACTGGCAAAAGTCAATGACTCCTCTTTGATAGTGGCAGAAGGTTAAACACATGGTAGGCCCAAGTAGAGAGCTCATCTAACAAAAGAGAGAACGAAGGGGCAGTCAGCTCTTCTCTGTCTGACTGGCTGTACAGCATAGGGAATGTGAACAACAAATAAATCTTCCAATAAAAAAATGGGAGACAGTGGAATAAGACACTGGAATAAGATTCTACAGGTGGGGTCAAATTTTGCCCCCTCAAATCCCATTGTGGTCTTTCCTTTTTTAGGGACACCTTGCCACAGTCCTCTAGCTTGCAGGCAGACTAAAATCCTGAGTTGGCAAATGGTTGCAGATTTCCTCAAGGAAGAGTTATTCAGGGAAAAAGACTACTTGAAAGTTAATGCACCCTCCTGCACAGCAGAGCCTTATGAAACATTATTTCTTAGAAGTTTGTCTAATTTAATATTAATCATTGGTTTCTATACTCCTTCAATTTTTTACTTACAATCCTGAAACATTAGTCAATATATTAATTTTGTTTAAAGATATTGCAGCATTGCCTCCAGCAGCAGTAGAAAATAACATAACTTAGTTGTTAGTATTTATTCATTTATGGTTGGATTAAATTATACATTATTGTAACTGGATACTAAGAACCAGTACTTCAAAACTATTGCAATTTTTTTCAAAATTAAGATACTATATTTTGCTAACTTACCATCAACAGCTACTTGAATCTTTTGACTGGCAGCTATTGTCCCATTTCCACGGACATTAACTTTTACAATATAATTGCCCTCATCACTGATTTGCAATGGATTGATCATCAAAGATGCATTCGGTGGTATGAGGGTAAACTTGTGCTGGTATTCCAAGTCTGGAACTACTGTTTGATTTACAGAGCCAAGCAAGTATTTTGGATTACTTTGAGGCCTCTCAAAAAGCCAAATTATCTGGATTTCAGAAGCTGTAGCATTGAAATTGTAGTCAACAGTAAGATGGAGTGGTTGCCCCTCAATACCATGGATGGTATGAGATGGTACTGTCAACCTTAAGGCAGAACAAATACCTGCATAAAAATGGAAGAACAAACAAATAAACAAACCCAAACCACAAATGGAAACCTGGAAAACTCAAATGAGAAATTCTCACAGAGAAAAAACTCTCAAGGTTAAAGCTTACACTTTTTTGTGTGGTTTTAACTCAGATTTCCAGTAAGAAAGGGGCAAATGCTCATTGACCTCAGTGAAGTTGGATCTAGCTACAGAGCTCCAGCTTTAAAATATATGAAAAGCCAAAGGAAGGATATTTGCAGTTTCTGGGCAGAAAATCTTTTATTGTTGAAAGTTTGACAAAATGAGAAAATGTGCATTTACCTTAATGTTTAAAATATTTTCCCTTTAAAATATTCCCAATTTCTAGGTCTTACACTGTCCAACAGTCTTGGATTGCAAACTCAATTTTTAGGATTTTTCTTCTGGGTTGGTTTAGCTAGGGAGAAATTTCTTAGTGTTACTTTGCCAGTTATGCAGAGAAACTGACTGAAAATCTAACAAGCAGCTCTTCCATGAATTTGTCTGATTAAAATTATATATAGTTATTATTGCTGACTGCTCTGTATATGTAGGACTAAATTCAAGAAACATTACTAAGCTTGCAAAAGTCAAGTATTCCAATTTTAGGAAAGAGCAGAATTAAGGTTCGCTGTTGATATGCACAAAAGCAACATTTTCAGCCACATGATTAATCCTGTTGTCCAAGAATCCTGCCTCCGTTAGGGTGCAAAAAGGCCACTCCGCAGTTAATCATCGGCTTTCCCATATGTTATTTTTGAATCATTTTTCATTGTGTCAGCCTGAGACAGACTTATAGAACATTATTAAAACTTTACTCTTATGACTGAGTGATTGATTTCCACGTGAACTTTTCCACAGCACTCACAAGTACAGCAATGGTGTAAAGCGTTGACATTAATGAATTGATTTCACAACACTGTTATAATTGATACGACTTTACAGATGAGGAATTTAAGCCCAGAGGAAATTAACAGCAAAAATACCCACTCATTTTGGATAATTACTTTGAAATATTAAGGAGTGGATTTTTCAAAATACATGTAAACAGATTTTAGTATGTTCAAGATGCAACTCCTGTTGACTTCAGTTGCAGGTTTGATTGCTCAGCTTTCAGTGCTCAATATTACTGAAAAGCACACTGCAAGCGCTAAGTCAAAACCCTAGGAAAAAAGCAACCTCTTATTAGTAAGAACATGTAAAAACCATGATTTAAGTAATCCGTCTACTACTGCATAAGAGCATGCCGGAAACAGAGAGAGAGAATGCACTGCCCAGGGCAACATGCAATGCTTTCACTATGCACCATCTATTCTTTTCCTGCTACTGAACGTCTTCGGTTGGACCAGATGATCCTTCAGGTCCCTTCCAACCTAGTATTCTATGATTCTATGATTCTTGACACTCTTCCCAATACCTGTAACAAAAAAGTAATGCCCCAGCTTAAGTACGTATACACTTTACCTGGAAAGGTAAAGAACAGAGGGAGTTATGTGTGAAAAATGTGTGACTGTGCTATTAAAGATTAATATAATGCAGAGATAACTTGGTTTCTTAAATTTCCTACCTTCATAGCATTTGTCTTTATGACAAAAATAAATTGTTAAAAGTTCATTTGTGTCTAATCTCCTAGGTTATATAGCAGGAAAAGATCAAAATATCAATTCAGTAGCATAATATGGTAGCTGTATATGTCTTTTGGGTTAGAATCTTCAAATTTCACTGCACAACTGTTTGCCACGAGCTAATTGCAAAGAAAACTGTCACTGGAGATCAGGGTAGGGACACAAAAAGGGGGTGAATGCAGCATGGCAATATGTAACGCCAGTAATTAATGTTATAGAGGTACTCTGGAAGGGCATGGAAAGTAGCAGAGCAGAGATGGTGTGGGAGGGGACTGGCTCGTGGGTAGCCAGCAATGTTGTCCATGCTGCTGAAGGCGCCCACAAAACCAACTGTGGTTTCAGGAAAAACCCCTGTTGCTCAGAAATCTCTGGTCATATTCTGTCAATTCAGGAACTAGTGAGTTTTATAGTCAATACAAAGCCAGCTACAAAGTCTACCCAAAAAAAGTAATTTTGTGGCTGGGTTCACTTTTCATAAAGCTGAGTAATACTATACCGAACTAGAGAAGATGATAGCTCGCAGTGTTTCTGAGGGTATGGCAGGGAAACCAAAGGAAAATGTGGCACGACAGTATAAGGGTGATATGTATAAGGATAGTGAAATCCTTTGACAGAAAGACCGGCAAACCCACCTTCTCAGGGGCTAAAGAGGAAGCAGGCAGAGGACTTCAGGTTGCATGGACACTGATGTGGAAAGGACGGTTGGGGGTCAGCTGAGACAGGAGGAGAATGGGACAAAAAAGGAGGAAGACTGTAGAAAAAATATGGAGAGGCTTAAGTGGACTATACACAGGACAGAGATGTTTACATGCTTTACTTCTTCTAGATCAAAAACCTGAAATGGCTGAAGCACATCAAATTGAAGCCTCCTCCCCTACCCCTTTTTAATAATATTTTTGGTCTGTTGTTCTTGCACTGTTTTCTAATGCTGCACAACTCAGGGACTTGGTAGACTCTGGTTAACGGGAGATTAGTTATGTTGGTTGTAACATTTCTCAGAGGTGAATTCCCTCCCTGTGAACCTTAAAATACAAATCAGATTTAAACTGCTGTTGTCCATTTGAAAAAAAGAGCATAATTCCTCAGTAAAATCCTTCATAAAATATTTAATGTTGGAAATATATTTCATATAACCCATCGAATACATTTCAATTTTTAACTCCTTGAATGAAGTCAAAAACATCTGTCAAACACTGGGAGATCTGTAAATGATCAATTAAAAGATCTGTCCATATCCCTCCTCATTCTTTAGGCATGACATTGCTCAATTATTGAGTTTATTTAGCTGTCAATAAGCGATTGTGCTGTAGGACAAGAAGCCAGTAACAGCTACAGTGTAATCATAAAATGTGTATAACAAATAATATTTCTCACAGATCTGTTTGTGCAGAAAATCATCAAAAACTAAGCAGGTCTAGTGAGCACCAGGATAACTGGGACCACCAGTGTAGAAGGTACCACCATAATACAGTAAGATAAAGAGAATTGTGGCTGGAAAACTTAATTTCTTCTCAGTTAAAAAATGTGGGAATAGAAATTGTAAATTAACTTTGTTCCACTTGATTCATGGGGAAAAGTGGCTCCATGTAACAGGTTGGAAAGACATTCTGATCTGCAGTTAGGGAAATTCTTTTAGCAAAGACCAGAGGTGGTAAGGGCAGAAACCCTGTTTCCCCCTGGAGTCCGCTCAGGAGTGACTTTGGGCGACTGCAGTTTTTGCTGCTCCCTCCAGGTCTGATATAGGGTGATTTTGTGGAGTGCCACCAGCACGCGGGAGCTCCTCCATGGCTGGCAGGGCGAGGGGCAAGGCAGGCTGATGGTCAGAGAAGTTATTAGATAATGCCGCTCTGCCGAAGAAGGGGTTTTACAGAAACAATGCTGGGAGACTTCTGGCTTTAACAGAGATCAAATCTTTTGCAGTCTGGAATATTCTTCACCGAAAGGGTTATCTTCTTCACCGAAAGGCTTATTTCTTCACCAAAAGGGTTGTCAAGCATTGGAACAGGCTGCCCAGGGAAATCGTTGAGTCACCATCCCTGGAGGTATTTAAAAGACGTGTAGACGTGGTGCTTAGGGCCATGGTTTAGTGGTGGACTTGAGAGTGCTAGGTTTATGGTTGGACTTGATGATCTTAAGTCTTTTCCAACCTAAATGGTTCTATGATTCTATTCCATTAAACTAATTTTGATTTTTAATTAAAACCAAAGATGTTTATGTCTAATCCTTGAATTAATGTTAATAGTGAAATCAAGCCAACGTGCCAAACTCTTACTTCATTCTCATCAGGCACAAATTCCATATAATTTAATTCTATCTCTATAGCTTTCTAAATATAATACACATTTTTCCAAGACAATGGAATTCCAAAAACTAGTTTTTGTATAATGACCATAAGGGTTGTACCAAAACGACCTCCATTTGGAGCTCAGTGATCTGTGCTTTGCTTCCATCTCACTTTGCTATCACCAGTATTAGCAAGCACAACAGAATTGTTGTTGACATAAAACAAGGGCTGCAGCTTTAGTTTAAATAAAAAACTATGACATAACTTTTAAGTTTATGGCATAAACTGAAACCTGCTTAGCGAGGTTTTATCATTCTCTGAATTTAACATGCATATCTCCTTGTCAAAGTGAGTTTGGATTCTCAACTGCTTTTCACCAGTGTGTTCATTTAGCCCTTCAGCTCTCCAAAACCAGAGAACTTGATGTAAAATGTCACTAGATCAGTGATAATAGTTTTTACACTTTTTGCAAATATGCTTATTTATGAAAAAAAACCCCAGATATAATGGACCAGGCAATCTGTAATTCCTATACCGCCATTTATATCAGGAGAGACTCGGGCATACTCTTCCCCAGTTTGGGGTTTTTACCCAAGAACAAGTTCCACTAAGCTTTGTTATTGGACCTAATTTTAGCTTCCGAGGTCAACGTCTTTGGTGGGCTTTGTGTCATGTCCCCAGTGCACCTGATTCTTGTCATGATATAAAGTACAAGCTGCACATTTCCCATACTAGGAAACATGTCTATCTGAGTAGGGCTATACGATCAGACTTCCTGGTGAACAAACGCATACTCTAAAGCACTCTGCTTGCATACCAGTATCTCTTGTAGGATTTCAATAAAAAATGTGCAGTAAAGTTGTAATGTAGATAAAGTGCATATTCACTGTGGTTTTTTATCAACCAGGGTTTTCCTTTTTAAAGAAGAAATCCAAGAATCTTCATATAAAACTGCAATTGTTATGAAGCCAAAACTCTTGACAAAGTATTTAGCTCAAAATCAAGGAAACTAGGTGACTGTATATGAAGTTCACAAAGAAGATAAAAGAAAAAATGTCCTTACACATGAATGAGTAGAGGATGCACTACATTTGCAATATTATATATTCCCTCTGTTGATATTTACAAAAAAACAATTAAATACAGAAGAAGTCAACCACAAGAGTTTGTAGAAATATAAGTTTATCTAACATTTGATCACAGGACACTCCTGTCAAAGTGCACAGAACATCTATTTTTTATCAAGTGCATGGATAACAAATGTATACTTATGAAAACTGCACCCAGATACCAAACAAACACACTATTAATGGGAAGACATTCTTCAGTTGATTGAAAGCTTAATTTAGTTTCAGTACCAAGTACATTTAAATATCACATATAAAGTTTCCCTATTAACTGTAAGGCATCATAATGAACTTAAAAATAATGCATCAGCAGTGTCTCAACATAATGCATTTTCAAAAAGATGTGTAACAGCTTCTGTATAAACTTTGGTTCAGAACCTGTCCAGCCTTACTTGTTAAAAAGAATGCATAATGTATATATTAATTAATAAAACGTGACAACATATACGTAATCAATGTCCATATTTTATATACAGATTATGTATAGCACTAATTTTTGTCAGTTGTTAAAAGTTTACAGCTCCACTCATAACACAAGGTGACACTATCTGATTAAAAGCTTTTAGGCTACTTTCTTGAAATAAAAACATCTTGACAGTACAACAGAAATATCTTTAAATTTAGGACTATAAAGCCAACCCACATTTCCATAGTGACAATCAAATATCATTCATACTGTTTCTTACCTACAAGCAGAAAATATATTTTGCACTGTAAGTCCCAGAAGAGGTTGGCTAAAGGGCTCCATGAAAGCATCCTGTCCCACACAAATCCCACCTTTTTCTCAGCGCTAAGCCAGGGCTTGGACCTGCAGCTGCTGGTTTATTTGCTAGGGAAATCAGCAATGAGTTAACAGGCCCTATCCTGTCCCCCGCCTTCTGTGATTTGAATATGTGTATACAAAGAACAAAGGGAGTGGAGCACCTGTTAGATGAGCACCCATCTTCATTGCCGCTGACTTTATTGTAACCCTTTGCGGCAGTCACAGCAAATATGACGTAAAATGTAATAAATGGGGCGCACAATACAAAGTACATCCAATTAATAAAAATAAGTGAACGCACCCAACGTACAGGTTATATAGGTATTAACATCCTTTAGCTAGTTTCATAAAAAATACTGTGCTGCTAGATGGTTCCACTTATTTCAAAGTAGTATTCACATTTTTTTTCAGAACTTTTCCAGTGATAGCCTCTCCTTTCCCATTATAAAAAAATATTAAGAGCATTGTTTAAATTTTTTTCTAGTACTTTCAGGCTCATAACTTTTCTGTATTTTTTCCTTAACATAGGCATAACTTGGCGATGATTTTTTTCCCTTTCTCTAAACATGTAATGTCAAGTGTCTATCACGCATCTCCTAACAAAGACTCCTGTGGCTAGAGTGGACAGCTTACTACAGTTGAGTTAGCTGCTGATTACTGTTTATTCTGCATTAACTTACATTGGTTTAATTAATATTAATATTAATGTATGATTTGGATTTTGTCCAAGGCTGTCACTCACTGTACAAATCTAATCAGCAGCAAACCAGGCAACCCTCCCACAGTTGCATGTGCAGTAACAGTTTACAACAGCGAATATTTGCATCGACAGGGATGGTTCATGCATAGAAATACATGCTAAGTTTTCGCTATACAGCACTAAGTCAGACTATTATGGATTAACAAATATTAGGCTAGACTGTATCCTGCCTTGTGCAGGAGGGACTGGTAGCAAGGAATTGCCTCCCACTCACTGCAAGGGTCCTGCAAGGTGCTAAGCCCCTACCAGAAAGGCTGAACACTCAGTTTTTACTTAAGGGAGGTGAAAATACCCAGATCCCTCCAGAATTCTTAGCAGCTCTGTATAATCAAATGTAAGAAACACGAGGATTATTTCAGGTTAACAAATATACAAGTACCGTGGTCCCAGCAGAAATAATGTCACTACCTCACATCAGCCAGTAGATGAAGAGGGTATTTTGCATATTCCCAAAGGCTTCCCAGGTCCACTGTCCTGCCCCTCCTGAATGCTGCTGTTTATAACCTGCTTAATCCACTTAACCGTAGGCTAGATATATCAAATTGCAACCTTTTATAAAACCTGAGTTAGAAATTACTATCTATCTACTTCGTCTCAACATGTAATAAAATATTGGTCACAGGTTCCAATTAATTTCTAACTGAAATGAACGGGAGCTTTCACATCAGGATAAAGCCTGTGTTGGTGTTTTAAATGCCCTATGTGGGCAAATGAAATAAAATAAATAAAAAAAAGACAGATTAGCGAAGTTGTATTTTTCAGGTATGTCCCCTTATTTCCAGCATTTGGATATGCTCTTGATGTCATTAATATGCTGCAATTTTTTACGCTGAATAACTTCTACACAAATAAGGTAGATGCTAAAAAGGTACATTATTTTTTCTATAGAATTCCAGCTTGTGCTGGTTGTTAAATGGCATTTAATCAAACCTCACTCATTTCTTTTTGACAAAAGCAACCACATTAAAGCAACTTTATTTGCAGCAGTAACATTCTGAATACTTTCAGTATTTCTGCAAATTTTAGTTACTACTAACAACTAACTTTGTTTGTTATGTGCTAAACTTGTTAGAGGTTTTCCAGAGAAATAACTATGGATTACATTCCCCATGGTAGCAAGAAGCACTGAATTCTTGCTAAAGATAGCAGGGAGGGGACGACCGGTCCCAACCTTCCCTTCATCACGGTGTCAGTTCAAACAGAGAGCGGCACACCCGCTTTTACCTGTCATACCGTGCAACAAGTTATCTGCCAGCTGGGGGGCTAAATAACAACGGCATTAGGAAACGCATGCTGAGCTGACCTGTGTGCAGACTCCAGTAATTCCAAAAGGAAAGACAACCTTTTCTGCAGGTATTACTATGCTGCAGTGGATGTGTTGGTAGCCTTATTATTGAATGTCGTCTATAGTGAAGCAAAGATTATAGGATAAATTCTTCCTTTCTTTCTGTATTGATACAAAGATTTTTAAAGTTACCTGCTTGCTTTTTTTTTTTTTTTTTTTTTTTTTGAGATCTATACAACCACAGTATCGAGACACACAAGCCTGTTTTGGTGATGCCAAACTGCATCATCCATGAACAGGCCCGACGCCCCTGTGCGTAACACCTGAAATAACCTAAGGCAAACAGAAAATGGTCGTTATCCCGGTGTATTTTTTAGCTAGTCTGTCTCTAGACAGAGCCCCATTTTGCCTTCTCAGAGAACTGCTTTCAAAGTCTAAACAAGCAAACCTCAACGTTCAAATACATACTATAAACGTCCCCCAAGCCCCAGAGAAACCCTGGTGACACGAGTTTAGCAGTGCTTTCAAGCAGCAGGCTGCCAAACTACGAGCGCCTTCCGCTGCTCTGGAGGGGTGCCAGAGCCCCACCGGCGCCCTCGTCCCGCCGGCCGGAGCCCTTCCTCCTCCGCGGCCCAGTTCCGCCTCCCCGGGCGGAGGCGCCTCCCGCAGCCACCGCGGAGGC